>WAAD01009130.1:224565-245966 GCA_013389945.1 Fregata magnificens
CTAAGTTTGGGCGGGCGAGCGGGGACTGCCGGCAGCGCCAATTCCGCCGCTGTCCGCCGTACCGGGCCCCGCGCGGACCGCCTGCTCCCTGTCGCGGCTCGCTGACAGCGTCCCGGCTGGCCCAAGGTCTCCTTTGGAAGCCCAGCTGCCTTCCCTGCTTCGCTGCCTTCTCCCAGCCCAAGGTAGAAGTAACCGAGGGCACCCGGCTGCAGAGGACGGGGGGAATTTTCCTATAGGACAGCTGCTTTGGCTTCCTCGCCGGCGATGAGTTGCTGACTCAGTTTAGTATCTAGTGTCTTCAAAGCCTGCTTCATCACAACTCTAAGCTGATACTTGCTGCCGGTGTTTCTGTTATCCGTAGGCTCCAAATCCAGTGAAGTTGCTGTCTAAGCTTTCTCACAGATCCTCTTGGTAGCACTATTGCTTGGGAAAACGGAGTTCAGGTCTGCTATAACTTTCTCTTTTTCTTTTTGATGAAGTACTGGCTTGACTGGCAAGAAGACGACACCCTGTATAAGCCCAGGCCTCCCCCAGTTCGGAGGACATGGCATCGGGCATTGGATCTCCGTCACCGTGCTCAGGGGGCAGCGATGATGATGAGATGGAGATCCTGTTGAACAATGCTATCCCCCAGCATCCAGGTATGGAGAGTCTGCAGGGCATGCATGTGAAATGGGGGTAATGCTGGTCTCAAATTGAATATGTGAAATACATGATGTGCTGGGGAATGTCGGGGGGTTTTTTTACTACAAGTCATGCATATGTTTTTGATTTTGATATTCGAGTCCTAGGGTTACTTCAAAGTGCAAGGCTCGCGGCTTTGTGTCAGGTGGAGCTGACTTTGTTCCAAGCCGTTGCAGGTTGTCGGGGCCTGTGCTTTGAGGAGGTGTAAGGGGTGGAGGCAGAGCGTCCAATTCTGACGGGGTACCAAAATGCCTGCGAGTTTCATATTTCATGAATGGGGAGGGGGAAGGGGGGTAGTATGTGAAAGGGCAAGGTGCCTGGCTTTCTTTCATCTGGGAACTCGGACCGGCTGACGTCCAGAGCAAACTGCCCTGGGCTGTTGCGTGACCCACTTTCCTTCATCACCACGCCCAATTATTGAGGTTTCTTGTGGTTCTTGCTCCGCGCTGTTTGCTCACCTTTGCTTTTCATGTAGTCTTTGTACCTTGCCTTTTCCCTTGTGTTTGCATCCTCATCATCAACATGAGACTTGAGTTAGAGCCCTGGGTACTCTTCTGTTTTGGGTTTTTTGTGGTTGTTGCTGCTGTTGTGGTTGATGACTTGCTCTGTGGACCTACATCTGGATTCTGTGCTTCCTTGTGAAAGGATTAATGTATATCCTGATGTGCTGGATTGTAAGCCAAGTTTGAGTTTTCCTACTAACTCATGCTGTAGTGTTGTAGTGTCATATAAGAAAAATGTTGCAACTGGAAAGGGAAAATGGTGCTGTGGGCCTTTTGGTTTTTTGTTTGTTCGGCATTTTTTCTTAAGCTTTGACTTGAAGTTTTTCTGGCACCTCTGAAATCTTAGGCAGAAGGGGATTGTCAGTAAGCCTTGTAAGGAAAACCTTGGTGAAGAAAAACTGTTAAAATCCCTGCAAACTGGGCAGCTTTAGGTAATACGTTGCGAAGGATGGGACACGAGAGGCTCTAAATCAGAACCTGGGGGAGAAGAAGAGATGGGATCCCTGAAGGACCTGGTGTTGCAGGACCATGGGAGTGAAGAGGTTGGGAATATGGTAGGGGCCAGGCATGGCACCCCAGGTTCTGAGAGCTCGACCTCTGCTGTTTCACCCCTGGCTGCGGTAGCTCCTCTGACCTGTGGCTTCCTCCATCCTGCCCAGCTCCTGTGGTCAGGAGGCCATTTTCCCTTGGAGGGAGAAGGAGTGACTCTGGCTGTGTGCGGNGGTGGGGGGCAGGCAGGGAAGGGGGGCACACAGATGGGAGCGTGGGGTGGTGGGGAGCTGGCATGTGTTCCCCTGGCTGGGCAGTGAGCTTGCTAGCTGTTGGCACAGAGGGAAGGGGTTGCGGGAAGGCTGTGTCAAATCCAGATCGGAATAGAGATGCTGAGTAACAACTTTCCTATGGAGGAGGACAAGTAGTGGCTTACTGGCCTGTGTTTTGCATGCAGCTGTGGGATGCTCTGTACTGCTGAAGAGGCTAGATAGTTGTGGGTTTCTTTCCTGGAGACCCATGGACTGAAGCAGTATCCTAGTCAGGTTCTCAAATGTATTCACTGTTTTGTCTCCTTCAGATGTGGCCATCTATTCTATGCTCTTTCATCTTCTTCTTGGGTTATGGCAAACTTCTGGTCCCCAAGGTCTGAGTGCAACTCTGCTTGGAGAAGGGATACTGTGGAAATAGGTGGTGTTGAGGGGAGGGGGGGAAACAGTATGCAGTGGTAACTTATAATTACCTAATATCTGTTGTGAACAGTAACAGAGTAAGCAGTTGTAAACACTTCTATGTTTGTAAGTATGTAGCAAGAAGTAGACAAGTTGAGTGATCTCTGTGAGAAGTGGGCTATGCTGTAGTGCGCAGATGGGATTTGAATGAGACATGTTGCCTCTTCCTCTCCAGAGCCTGAAGAAGAGCCAGAAGAAGAGCTTCTGTCAGAGGCTGAGACACCCAAAATCAAGAAGAAGAAGAAGCCCAAGAAACTAAAGGAACCCAAAGTGCCCAAGCTCAGCAAGCGTCAGAAGAAGGAGGTAAGGAAAAGGATGCCTAAGGTCACACTCTAAAATATGGATACATGGGGTGCGGGTGTTTGCTGTTGTTGTTGGCCTATGGCAGCAATCCTTTGTATGAACTGTCTAGAGCTTGGGGAGAATGTGGTGTTTAGTGCTTATCCAGGGTATTTTCTCACAGCTGCCTGATCTTCTCTCTCCCTCCCTCCCCAGCTGGGGGACAGCTCTGGTGAGGGGAATGAGTTTGTGGAGGAAGAAGAGGAGGTTCTGCGCTCTGACAGTGAGGGCAGTGACTACACTCCTGGGAAGAAGAAAAAGAAGAAATTAGGGCCCAAGAAGGAAAAGAAAAACAAAGCCAAGCGCAAGGAGGAGGAGGAGGAGGAGGAAGAAGATGATGACTCAAAGGTGAGAAGCTACCCTGCTGACTGCTTGCTTGCTCCTCATTCCCATGTATCTGATTTTGGGGATCATTGTGCTCTCCATTTGTGAGGACACATGGGGTCAGGGCTGTTCAGTCTCCTCTTCCTCCACTAGACCTGCATGACTTGACCACTTTCCCGCCTTGCATTCCTTCCCCTCTTCTGCCTTAAACACACCTAAATGTATATGGAATCCAAAGACTTTTCCCACCTCCATTGATATTCTGTTGAGGCTGTGTCCTATGGAAGTAATAAGTGGACGGGGTGTGGGGAGGAGGAATCCCCCAGTCCTGACCCACTGGGTCATCGGTAGATGTGTGGAAGCTCTGCTCTTTCCTAGAGCAGAACTAGAGCTTTTTCTCAGAGTTGCTGCTATTCTCTTTGCACAGGAGCCAAAGTCATCTGCTCAGCTCCTGGAAGATTGGGGCATGGAGGATATTGATCATATCTTCACAGAGGAGGATTACCGCACTCTCACCAACTACAAAGCTTTCAGCCAGTTTGTCAGGTGAACTGCAAGCCTGCACTTGGAAGGACTCTGGAGCAAAGAGATGGGACAAGGACTAGGTTCCTTGGTTTTGGAACCTCAAGGCACATTAGAGACACTAGCGTCCTACCTAGAGTAAAAACTGAAGCAACAGTAAAATAATTGATCCACATCTCTTTTTTTCTTTTTTTTTGGTTGTTGTTGTTGTTTTCAATGATCGAGATGGTGGAAGTCCTCACTCCCAGTCCCCTTTCTTCCCTAGTACGCTAAATTCCATTTCACTTTCCAAGCCCCTGAGCATTTGCATCCTCCGCACAGTGAAGGATGGGAGTAGAGAGATTCACTGGCTGTTGAGATCAGAGATTAGAAAGGAATGTAGTTTGAGATAGAGGTGTTGATGGAGGCGGCGGCGGGGAGGAATAATGATCTAGATTTCAGGGTGGTTTGGTAACTCTTCCTTCTTAACTGTACGCAGGCCACTTATTGCAGCCAAGAACCCTAAAATAGCAGTGTCGAAGATGATGATGGTACTGGGAGCCAAATGGAGGGAGTTTAGCACAAATAACCCCTTCAAGGGAAGCTCAGGTGCATCTGTGGCAGCTGCTGCAGCTGCAGCTGTTGCGGTAGTGGAGAGTATGGTGACAAATGTGGATGCTGTCCTGCCGCAGCCCCCTGTAGATGTGCCACTCAGGAAAGCCAAGACAAAGGAGGGCAAAGGTGAGATGAAGAACCTGGCAGGATGGTAGAGGGTGAGTGGTGTCAAGGCAGTAGTCCTTCTGACTCGCAGGCTCCTCTGTTCCCAGGACCCAATGCTCGGCGGAAGCCAAAGGCCAGTCCTCGTATTCCTGATATCAAGAAACCTAAAACAAAGAAGGTGGCACCTTTGAAAATCAAACTGGGAGGATTTGGTTCCAAGCGTAAAAGATCATCAGTAAGTGATGCTCCTTCCTTGACCTGAGGAGGAGGAGGTGATGATGTGCTAGAAATGCTGGGATGCATGTCTGATTGCTGCCCCTAGCATGCGTGCCTGAGTAGCATAGCTTTCTTCTTACCTACCTCAGAGTGAAGATGATGATCTGGATGTGGAGTCAGACTTTGATGATGCCAGCATCAACAGCTACTCTGTTTCAGATGGATCTACAAGCCGTAGTAGCCGCAGTCGCAAAAAACTCAAAGCTGGGAAAAAGAAAAAGAAAGGTATCAATGCTTGCTGTCAGTTGGAGACAGAAGCACAACTAAGTGTGTAGAAAGATGAGAGGAATATCTGTGCAGAATTTGGATATTTAACAGCATACTTGAGGGAGGAGAATTGTTTGTGAAGGAAGAGCCTGATATTTTTAATAAGGGAAAGGTTTTTGGGAGTTCTTTCTCCCCTCGGTAGGGGAACAGACACAGTGCTGAGTTTTTCTGGCCTCAACTACACCTTTGATTTCATGGGTGGAAGGACGCACAAAGGCTTGTTATACTCCTGTTCCAGCTCTTGCTCCCTGCCCTGTTTACTTACATAGATAGAGCACGAGTTTTGGATTCTGGATCTCTCTATTACTACGTAGGCTGTTGGGAGAGAACCCTCCCTTGCCTCTACCTGTGGCTTGTACTGCTGTAACTCCTCACCACCCTCTGCAGGTGAGGAGGACTCCACAGTGGCTGTGGATGGCTATGAGACTGATCACCAGGACTACTGTGAGGTGTGCCAGCAGGGAGGGGAAATTATACTGTGTGATACCTGCCCTCGTGCCTACCACATGGTTTGCCTGGACCCAGACATGGAGAAAGCCCCAGAGGGCAAATGGAGCTGCCCACACTGTGTGAGTACTGGAGACCCCCAAACTGTGCAAGAGATCATGGAGGGGGATGTTAAGTGACTTGGGGCTGCTCTTCTGCGGTAATAAAATAATCACAAATGTGTGACTTGGTTTTCTGATTTCCGTCTCCTATAGGAAAAAGAGGGCATTCAGTGGGAAGCAAAGGAGGATAACTCTGAAGGTGAGGAAATCCTGGAGGATGTTGTGGGGGATGCTGAGGAAGAGGATGACCACCATATGGAGTTCTGTAGAGTCTGCAAGGATGGAGGAGAGCTGCTGTGCTGTGATGCCTGTCCTTCATCCTATCACATCCACTGTCTGAATCCCCCGTTGCCAGAGATTCCCAACGGAGAGTGGCTGTGTCCTCGCTGCACTGTGAGTTTCTGCTAGTATCATCCTCCTATTGCTACGAGAGGTGATCGATCTAATCCCTTTGGATCATCACATTTTCCCAGAAGTGCTTAGTTCTCCGAAGACTCTCCTCTCACACTTGTGTCATAAAACATCAAGGCCTGGCTTTTTGTGGCTGGATTGCGCCTTGTCGATTGGCTGCTTATTCTCCAGACAGCAGGAAGGACAGGGTTACAGCCATTGAGTCTCATGAGGTTTGCAGAGTAGTTGGGCAGTTTTGGGTCCAGGATGCCAAGGCTCAATTTTCTTGGATGCTGCGTGTATGTAGAAGCAGGAGAATGAGTGCAAGCAAATTCCGTGCTTAAAATATTTTAAACTGATGCCGAGCCAAACAGGTTTTTTTGCACTGCAAGCCCTGTAATGCCAAGCCCTTTCTTAGAGGATGGTTGGGAGAAATGTCACACTTTTCCAGGAATTTCTTGAAATGAAGTATTATAAATGGTGTTAGGTGCTTTCACTAGGTGATAAGGACTTTTAAGATGATGAACAAAAAAGCTGCTTCAGGACATACCCATGTGCTGGACTGACAGTTCTACAGCAAAATATTTTCTGTACGAACTTTCATTGGAGTTGTGGTTAGATAGACTATTGGGCTCATCAAGTGTAGCAATTTCTGTATTTCATGTAGAATTTCTGAATTGGTGTGGCCCTGAGGAGATGACTAAATTGAGATACCGAATTCAGTTTGGGGTTTGTCAGTCCTAGAAAAAAAGAAAAACTGGAGAAAGCTCACAGAAATGCTGGAGATAAGAGGATGAAAGCTTCCAAGTCCAAAAAGCACATTCCATCTGCATAGTAAAGCTATAACTAAGGAAGAGAACTGTGACTCTGTATGTTTCTACTCCTCAGTGCTTGTGTGTTAGAGTATGTACGCTCTGATTTAACAAGCTCTGTTTAACTTTTCAGTGCCCAGCTTTGAAAGGAAAGGTGCAGAAGATCTTGATCTGGAAATGGGGTCAGCCCCCGGTTGGCCCCCCACCACCACGTCCACCTGATGCAGACCCTAGTGCTCCTCCCCCTAAGCCTCTGGAGGGTCGGCCTGAAAGGCAGTTCTTTGTCAAATGGCAGGGCATGTCCTACTGGCACTGCTCTTGGGTGTCAGAGCTGCAGGTGAGTGGAGGACTCTAACTATGTCATAAGGGTGCATAGTTGGGGGGAAAACACCTACTGACTGCTTCTGTCCTGACTCCAGCTGGAGCTGCACTGCCAGGTCATGTTTCGTAACTACCAACGCAAAAATGATATGGATGAGCCACCTTCAGGGGACTTCGGAGGGGAAGAGGAGAAAAGCCGAAAGAGAAAAAACAAGGACCCCAAATATGCTGAGATGGAGGAGCGCTTCTATCGATACGGGATCAAGCCTGAATGGATGATGATCCACAGGATCCTTAATCATAGGTAGGGGAGGTAGCAAAGAGGATTTTCAACAAAGACCTTAAGCAGAGCTAAGGGAGGGTAGATGAGCTAAACTGCAATATAACTGGGGGAAACAGTGGAAGTTCTTTTGTTGGTATGACAAACATTGTTCTTCTGTTTCTGTTGCTTCTGTTCCTTTCCTTCTCTCCCATTTGAGTGGATTGGGTGAATACTGTCATTTCACTGTGCTTAAGACTTACTTGTTTCTTCCGCAGTGTGGATAAGAAGGGGAATGTCCACTATTTGATTAAATGGAGAGACCTACCCTATGACCAGGCATCCTGGGAAAGCGAAGATGTGGATATCCAAGATTATGACCTCTACAAGCAAGCCTACTGGAATCACAGGTAAGAGAAGTATCTAGAGGTTGTGTTCCTTTCTCTTCCCTCAATAGAAAATACTGGAGTGTGTCAGCCCCTAGTGCTGGCTGGATTAATTTCTGGAGATAGCCAAGAAGCATCATCTTGTTGCTGACCCCTTATTCCTTTGGCCAGGGACCTTGTGCCTCTCCACCAGTTCACGAAGGTTCCAGCCCTGTTCTCTTGAGCCTATTTGCGTTGGGTGGTCGCCCTCCTATTCTTTGCAAAAGTTTTCCCTCGATCTGTTATAAAAGCCATTAAACTTGCACGTTCTTGGGACTGTCTCTGCATAGGGAGCTGATGAGAGGTGAAGAGGGCAGGCCTGGTAAGAAGTTAAAGAAAGTGAAGATGCGGAAACTGGAAAGGCCCCCTGAGACTCCCACAGTAGATGTAAGTTACTGTTTATTGCTTAGGAGCCATCTGATATAGCTGCTTGTTTTGGGGAGGGAGGCAGGTAAATAGGAAACTGAAGAGCGAAGAGCATGTGGTTTCTAGTTCCTCCCTGGCCCAAAGAACAAATGGGTTAGAGCCTTCAGACAAAGGCGCACTTGTCCGTTGGGTGAGACACCGGCTGGCTCTTGGTGAAGGGGTTTTACAAAAAAAAAAAGCTTTGGTGGATACCTTTGGCCATTTGGGAATTTTGTCTGGTGCTAGTCTGGTTGTCATCTGTGAAGTCTCACTTGCACTAGGGAATATATGGGTGCTGGGAAAGGAGTCTTGATAACTGTCTAGCTACGGTAAAGGATCTCAACTCTTCATTCTTTCCACTGTAGCCAACAGTGAAATATGACCGGCAACCAGAGTACCTCGATGTAACAGGGGGAACCTTGCATCCCTACCAACTGGAAGGACTGAACTGGCTGCGCTTCTCTTGGGCCCAGGGCACAGATACAATCTTGGCTGATGAAATGGGTCTGGGAAAGACTGTGCAGACAGCTGTGTTCCTATATTCCTTGTACAAAGAGGTGAGAGCTGGGAGATCACTACTCAGGGAGATTCTGTCTGTCTTAGTGGTTGTATTCATCTAATGCTCTTACTGACTCTATTCATAGGGCCACTCAAAGGGTCCCTTCTTGGTGAGTGCCCCACTGTCCACAATCATCAACTGGGAACGAGAATTTGAAATGTGGGCTCCAGATATGTATGTAGTGACCTACGTTGGGGACAAAGACAGCCGGGCCATCATCCGTGAGAATGAGTTCACTTTTGAGGATAATGCCATACGTGGAGGCAAAAAAGCATCCAGAATGAAGGTACAGAACTCTGCTGTAATGTGAGTCTGAACTGAAAGAAGAGATGCACTAGGCTGGCGTTCAGCAGCTGAGATTCAGACACTCTGTCCCTGGGAACTGATTATACTTGTAGTTTCCAAGGGGAAATAATTGCAAATCGATGACTAGTGGGTGTTTAGACTCCTGCTTTAGACAGTTTAAACACTCCTACTAGTCTGAACTAATTCAGTACTAGAAAAAGAGAGTTGACTAAGGTAATACTGACTGTAGGCAAGTCCCTCTATCTCGTCTACTTAATCTGTGAAGTTGTGCATCATTTCTACAGATCTAAGTCAATGTCAGAATTGCTGTTGTATGAAAAAGACAAACATACAAAAAAGTATGAACTTTTTAATCATTCTGAGGAACTGTGGCTGACAGTGAGGCCGTACTTAGACATCTGAGAATTTTGTGGCCAGGACAGGAAGGAGGAGCCTGATCTAGGTGGCTAGTTTTTGTAGACCTTTAGTCTTCCTAGTAAAAGCAAGACGGGAGCTAAAGCTTTTCCGCTGGCAGAGCTAGATAGGACACCTTTACTTTCCTTGAAATTGAACTGCATTAAGTACTAACAGTACTGCATTAAGTACTAACAGTTAACTTAAAGTTCCACGATAAACTACTTATCTTTTTAAGTCTTCGCCTTTTTGATGAGCCACCCTTCTCCAAATCTAATTTCCCTAACATGCCTCTATTTTTTGCTTATTTGTTAAACTTCTGTTACAATATTTGGCAACTGTCCAGAAGTAGCAGGTACTGAGGGGGGTGAGGAGACTTACATGTGTTGAGAGCAATGGGGGATTAAAGGGCTAGAATGGTTTGGGTAGCATTTTGAATCTTGTGACAGGAAACTGTGGGTGTGAAAAGTTTTTGATGTGCTGTTTGACCAGGGCTCATCAGAATAACTTGGCGAAACACTGCATCTACTTTGTCCTGGGGCATTCCCCTATCCCATTACCATGTTCATCCTTTTCCTTTGCAGAAGGAGGCTGCTGTGAAGTTCCACGTGCTTCTCACCTCCTATGAACTGATCACAATTGATATGGCCATACTAGGCTCTATTGACTGGGCCTGTCTCATTGTGGATGAAGCCCACAGACTGAAGAACAATCAGTCTAAGGTACAGAGGAGCGTAAGGTGGTTTATAGGTGTGGCATATGTTGCAGGGGGGAATGGGCAGAGAGTGTTCAGAAGATGAGATAGCTGCTCCTAAGCACATAAGTTTGTCTGCCAACTGTTAATCATTTGTTCAATAGTAAATTTGATGCGTTATTAAAAAAAAAAAAAATCAACAGCCTTCATTTGGAGATTGATTGATTATTATTGGCAACAACTTCGCTTTTATACATATCACTAGTTAAAACAGCTTTCTCTCTGGGTGAATAGGCAATCGATGTATACTGGAAAACAGAAGAACCTGGATGTCGTCGTTGCTCTCAAATACAAACTGGCTTCTCTGAAAGCAGATCATATATCTGCACCACCTCTATTCTGGAAATGTTTACCATACTGAGCATAAAACAAGCTGCATGAGCACAATTATTCTGCTTCTAGAGTAGGCTTGCTCTCTGCATTCATCTAGCTTTGTAGCAGAACTAATTAGATGTTATAGAAATGGGAGAGGTGGGCAGTTAAGGCTGCACCTTAACTAAGCTTGTTTGAATTCAGTAGACTTGACTGTACTTTTTTAAATCCAGCCCCTCCCTAAGCCCTTGTGCCTTAATTCTGGTAGTGATTTGTCTGTCTTCAGCTGGGTTCTAGTGCTCAGTATGCTAAAAACAATTGTTATTGGAAATCTGGTTTTATAGGTTCTTGGAGACTGTTTAAGACAAAATTGCCGCTTGATTTCTCTTTTTTTTTTTTTTGTTTAAATGGCTTTAGCTTTTAGATCTTGGTGTGAGGCATCTTTCTGAGACATCACAGCTGTGCTTGCAGTCCAGTTTCCAGATCTTTTTTTTTCATTGTAGGCACTAGGCCTGGATGCCATTCTATGCTTAGCATTGAAATTATTGGAAGTAGTAATGAATGCTTACTATTAATATCAATTAATTGAAAGAGGATGTAAAGGCTCAAGGTTAGACTATGACTAATAGTTACAATTGGTTATCCACCAAGACCTTTTTCTAGAGCAGTTTCCTGTCCCATAAGGACAGCTTCAGGTGTTTGGCAGCAAGACAGGTCAGACACTTCTTGACAGACTGTGGTTATCTACCAAAGTTTTGCAGATATAATCAGTAACTTCTGTATTTGACTCCAAACTGAGAATGTTTTTTGACTATAACCATGTAAAAAGATAAATCCCTGTGGAGGCCACTAGAAGGATCCTTCTGGTGTGATAACAAAGACTGAGTTTCTCTTCTTTTTTTTTTTGTTTGTTTGCCATCTCATATAAGCTACTTTCATTGAGTTTGACCTTGTATTATGCTAAGTGTAAAATAAGCAAAGAAATGGCCAAGCTCATAAATAAATAAATTACTGCTTTACTGTCAATATGTGCTGGTGAACATGGTACACTTGTGTTTTTCAGTTCAGTGCTTTAACTGCTCACTACCTCTGTCTGAAATTACTCCATTGTTGTGAAAACCAGCACAAATTACCTTAAAGACACATTGGCAAACCCTTAGCTCTCTTTCTCCTCTGCTTGTTCAGTGCTCTGGAACATTGCCAGGATTGATATGAATAGGAAGAGTGACTTAGCTATTTCTAGAATTCTCAAGGCAGAGTAGTTGTAAGAATGTGGAACACTAATTTCGCAAGAAAAAGTACATAGTATAGCAGTCTGGAAATGATTGGTGATCTGAAAGCTTGTCACTTAAAAGAGCAAAGGAAACCTACCAGCACCTGATGGCTTGTAGGATTTGCTGCAGTCATGTTTTAGCTATGCAGAACAATGATCCAAATGAGATCAGTCTGGTGACCCTGACTGGAATGTGAACTACTTGGAGCTCTTGTCCAAACAGCTGATGTGATCTAAATTGAACCCTAGCTTGGTGTCAAATTTTTTTTCCCTAGGAGAATTTTTTTCTGTAGGCCTATGACTTAATAAGCCTTTGACATGTTTGTGTGTTTTGGTTTCCACCCCTCCCCCGCCCCCCCATTTCTTCCCTGCTCTCTACTTCCCAGTTCTTCCGTGTGCTGAACGGTTACTCCCTCCAGCACAAGCTGCTGCTTACAGGAACTCCTCTGCAGAACAACCTGGAAGAACTGTTCCACCTGCTGAACTTCCTGACGCCAGAGAGATTCCAGTATGTCTTGCAGTGCAAGTCAGCCTGTCTGTCTTGCCACTCCTATCCTGTTCCTCATTTTTTTTTGCTCTTTTTCCTTTGTGGCTTTTGCTGAGTGTCTGTTTCTCTGCAGTAACTTGGAGGGCTTCCTAGAAGAGTTTGCAGATATTGCCAAGGAAGATCAGATCAAGAAGCTGCATGACATGCTGGGCCCACACATGCTGAGGCGTCTCAAAGCTGATGTTTTCAAGAATATGCCATCTAAGACGGAACTCATTGTCAGAGTGGAGTTGAGCCCCATGCAGAAGTGAGTGTGAGGATGAAGAGAGCACCTGCTGTTGAACTACTGTTGCTCTGTTCTGCTCTTTCAAAGAGAATGCTGAAACAGCCTCATACTCACTATAGGGCTTTCTACACAGTAGATAGGAGGAAGATTTCCTGCTGCCACTATAGCAGAGGGAGGACTAATCCGGTGCTCTGATGCAAGGGATAGAGATAGTGAATGCCACTGGCAGAGCCTAGGTAGCTGGCAGGTAATGCCAGGAGCTGTGCAGAGTTTAGCAAGAGAGTATGTTAGTCATTCTCATGGGGGGTGTCTGAGTGGTATTTTTTTTCTTTTTCAGGAAATATTATAAATACATTTTGACAAGAAACTTTGAGGCACTGAATGCACGGGGTGGTGGTAACCAAGTCTCCTTGCTAAATGTTGTTATGGATCTGAAGAAGTGCTGTAACCACCCCTACCTCTTTCCTGTGGCTGCTATGGTATGTCCAGTCACTTACTCTGTGTAAGGAAATTCCCTGCTGGCTGTAATCAGGGAGCCAGTTAGCTCCCTAGCAAAGCATGGAGGGGTTCCCCTTCCTCTTTTTCTGCTTCTGTGTTTTTTTCATCCTGTCTTTGTGTAGACCCAATATGCTGGAAGTCCTTTCCTTTTCCAGTATCTTTGTATGACAGGTAGGAGCTATCTTGTGACTCATGCAAGATGGTGAAAACAGTAAGAGTAGGGACTAAGCCAATAAGAAAGAGGGCATCTAGGAGTCAAATTGCAAGAGAAGAGGCACGGGGTAGCACTGATGCTTCATATAAGTAGTGCTACACATTGTGGTTGTGCCAAGCTAAATGACCAGATGTGAGTCAGCATCTGATGAACACAGCTAGGGACTAAGACCAAGGTACATCCCTTCAAGCTGTTTTCTTCCCCCACCCTTTAGTCCCTTCCTTTTCTCTTTTTTCTTCTCAGGAAGCTCCAAAAATGCCAAATGGCATGTATGATGGTAGTGCTCTTATTCGAGCCTCTGGAAAGCTGTTGCTGCTCCAGAAGATGTTAAAGAACCTTAAGGAAGGAGGTCACAGAGTGCTCATATTCTCTCAGGTATATGGGGAAAAAATCTTAAGGCTGGGAATGCTTTTGCTGAGAAAGGAGCCTGTTGATCTGGTATCCCCTTGTCCTTCACTCTTCTGTGGTGGTGTTTTTCTGATACGCAGATGACTAAAATGTTGGACCTTCTAGAAGACTTTTTGGAACACGAAGGGTACAAATATGAGCGGATTGATGGTGGAATCACAGGGAACATGCGTCAGGAGGCTATTGATCGCTTCAATGGTATGGAGTCTTCTCCTTTCTTTGCAAAATGAAAACTGTTGCCTTGTACACACTTAGAGGTCAACATGGGATTGTTGTGGCCCAAGTCTTCCGTTGCTCTCCTGGAATCTTGAATTGGTAGTGATTCCCCCTCAGGTGATGTGGGTCAGATACAAATCCTTGTTTGAGTAATGCACTCTCCCTTGATTACTCTTGTTCTCCTTTTATCTAAGCTCCTGGTGCTCAGCAGTTCTGCTTTCTACTTTCAACTCGAGCTGGGGGTCTTGGTATTAACTTGGCCACAGCAGATACTGTTATTATCTATGATTCGGACTGGAACCCCCACAACGATATCCAGGTGAGTCTGAAGGAGACCACTCACTATGGAGTAATCCTGAGGAAGAGGGGAAATGAGATCATCAGGAGGAGTGAAGGAATGTGAGACTTCCCCTCTAGAAATATGCAAAATTAGAGCAGTGAGGATGGGTAGAGATGGGAAGTGAAATAGTGGAGGGTTCTTCCAGGGCCCAGCCTTCACTAATGTTAAGAGCCAACATGAAGGCAACTGGGAAACTTGTGAAGGTAGGCGGGGTGTATCAGACTACTACTTGTGTAGCTCTAGACTGTTCTGAGCACATCTCTTTTCTAGGCCTTCAGTCGTGCACACAGAATTGGACAGAACAAGAAAGTGATGATATACCGCTTTGTGACAAGGGCCTCAGTGGAGGAGCGTATCACTCAGGTGGCCAAGAAGAAAATGATGTTAACTCATCTGGTAGTGAGACCAGGGTTGGGCTCCAAGACAGGCTCCATGTCCAAACAGGAACTTGATGACATTCTCAAATTTGGCACTGAAGAGCTCTTCAAGGATGAGGCTACTGAGGGGGGTGAGTGCCTGGGAGTAGAACTGAAGGAGGTGGGGAGGTCTGGCTCCTTATTTAGTGAGCAACTGTAGGCACAGTGCTGATTATAGCTCTACAGAGAGGTCTAGGGTGGCATTCCCTTTCCTAGTCCCTTGAGATCCGCAGAGCAACTGTGCCTGTGCTCTTCCCTCAGGGGATAACAAAGAAGGTGAGGACAGCAGTGTCATCCACTATGATGACAAAGCAATTGAGCGTCTTTTGGATCGGAACCAGGATGAAACAGAAGATACAGAACTTCAGGGCATGAATGAGTATCTCAGCTCCTTCAAGGTGGCCCAGTATGTGGTTCGTGAAGAGGAGATGGGGGTGAGTATGAGGTTGATGTCAGCTAGTATCTTCTGCTGAATAATGTAGGATCAATTAAGCAAATTGAGCTCTGATGCTTTTAAGGGCAAGCAGGCATATATCTGCTCAGACAAGTTGGGATTTGGAGTGTAGGGCTCTAAATTTCTTACCTCTCTGTGGCAGGAGGAAGAGGAGGTTGAACGGGAGATCATTAAGCAGGAGGAGTCAGTGGATCCTGATTACTGGGAGAAACTGCTGCGTCACCATTATGAACAGCAACAGGAGGATCTGGCCAGGAATCTGGGCAAGGGCAAACGTATTCGCAAGCAAGTTAACTACAATGATGGCTCACAGGAGGATAGAGGTACAAATCCGCAGGAACCTGAGGGAGAAATGGGTGTAAGTATATATTGCTGGGAAGTAACGGAGTAGCGTCTCAGGCTCACGTGCTGTTTTTCTTTCAGACTGGCAGGATGACCAGTCAGATAATCAGTCAGACTATTCAGTTGCTTCTGAAGAAGGAGATGAGGACTTTGATGAGAGGTCTGAAGGTAAGTTCTGGTGAAGCCAGAGTTCCTGGGTCACTTTCTCTGAGTGTGGGAACAGCTGGGACTTGATTTGGGTGTTTTGTACACTTTGTGGTGCTGTTTTCAAGGGAAATATTCACACAACAATATGCTGTGCATTGTCTCTCCTCCTTAGCTGCATTTCTCTCTTCAGCAGCTCGTCGGCCTAGCCGCAAAGGCCTGAGAAATGATAAGGATAAGCCTCTGCCTCCCTTACTTGCCCGTGTGGGAGGGAACATTGAGGTAAGTAGTACCAGGGTAGGCGTTAGCATCCTAGCTGCTTCTGTATGGCTCTTGCCATATCTGTCTGTCTGTCCTTCCATTTTAGGTCTTGGGTTTCAATGCCCGCCAGCGGAAAGCCTTCCTCAATGCTATCATGCGCTATGGAATGCCACCTCAGGATGCCTTCACCACTCAGTGGCTTGTTCGGGACCTCCGTGGCAAGTCAGAGAAAGAGTTCAAGTGAGTCTGCATTAGGCAGGGATGGAAGACTGGCAACATCTAGTCCCTTTGGGGAAGAATGAGAACTGGGCATTTTCTGGCCTTTCTGTAGAGACTACGTTCCCTTAATGTATTAGTTGATTCTTTGAGGGGGAATGAAGTATTAGCTGGGAGAGGCTAGGGGGTTGTTCCTAGTTCTTTTCCTTGGACTCTACTCATCAGTCACCAAAAGCAAATGCTTTTAGAGGAGTAGCATGGCCATGCAAGCACGTAATGAATACTCTCCCTGAGTCCTTTTTGGGTTTATGGTTGTTTCTGGCTCAAGACTCTGAGTCAGCTGTGTGTCCTTTATGTATGTAGTAATTCTGTCAAGAAGTTCTCTCTTGAAGGAGCCTGGAACTTGTGTTACTATGGCTTAGGAGTCTCAGGGTGATTCCCCTTTATGTGTTGGAAGGGGTTTGATAACATGTCTCCAGCTAACACGGTTTATATTTTAATTGCTTGTCTCTTAAATGCTCCAGGGCCTATGTCTCACTGTTCATGCGCCATTTATGTGAACCTGGAGCTGATGGTGCAGAGACCTTTGCAGATGGGGTCCCACGGGAAGGTCTTTCTCGACAGCATGTCCTTACTCGCATTGGGGTTATGTCACTTATACGCAAAAAGGTAGGTGCCTAGCAGAGCAACGTAGCCTTTGCTCTCCATACAACTTGTAGTCACTGGGGTCGTGAGCTAGTGAGTCACCTCTCCTTTCACACCTATTTTTGTTGTGTGCCGAGTGGTCTGTCTCTTCTGGTTTGAGGATGAGCTTTGCATGACTCCTCCAATGATATGTCTTTCCTTCTCGTGCAGGTGCAGGAATTTGAGCATGTGAATGGCCGTTGGAGTATGCCAGAACTGGCAGAGATAGAGGAGAACAAGAAACTTTCACAGCCAAGCTCACCCTCTCCCAAAACTCCAACTCCTTCGACACCAGGGGATACGCAGCCAAATACACCTGCCCCTGTCCCTCCACCTGGTGAGCGCTCCCCTCTTGTACAGTCCTGTGTCCTAACCTCATCCTGGCTGCTCCCCTCACTGGAGCTGTGGTGGTGGGGTCTGGGGTGGACGCAGATCAACTTACCTCTCATGTTAGGAGGGCTGCCAAAGACTTGTGCAAGCCCTTAAAGGCAAGAGAGGACACTGGCTTTCCTTGGATGTGCTGACATTAGTGTGAAGAGAAGCCCAGCATTTGTAGTAGGCAGGAAAGGCGGGGGGTCATCTTGAGTGATGTTGGTCCCATTTTGATGGGCCTAATCTCTGAGAGCAAAGGAGATGTGTGCTTGGTAACAGTGAGGGGAAGACCTTACTGATGGCTTCTGTTCTTTTGTCTGCTGTGCTGGTCTGGGGTGGGGAATACACAGAAGAAGGAGTAAAAGTAGAAGAAGGAGCCAGTGCTAAGGAGCAAGGAGAGTCATCTGAACCAGAGAAAGAGCTCGGTGCCTCTGCTACTGAAACAGAGGTCCCTATGGAGGTGAGTGGGTTGCTTGTTTGCCTCATGCAATTGCAAATGTCTCTACTTCTGTCCCCTCTTCTGCGTTGTTCAGCTACTGACACAGAAGTGAGTTCTTGGAATGATATTTAAAGATAATTCTCAGGTCTTCAAAATTGGCCTGACAGTTTTGTGCATCTTTTGCTTTCCAAACTGCTGTGACTGTCTTCTGTTTCCATGCACTGCTTTACCTTGCTTCTCATTGATTTCTGTCCGCAGCAGTGTGCCCAGCCTGTAGAGACACCACCACAGGAAGCAAAATCTCCGGTGAACCCCACAGAAGCAGATGAAAAAAAAGTAGAGGAACTGGAGGTGAAGGAAAGACCAGATGAGCCAATGGAAGTAGAAAGCAAAGGTATCTCTAGGGAGGTTGCTTAATACCTTGAACAGCAATAAATGCCTCTTCCCCCTCAAATAGTTTTCCTAAAGCCGCATCTTTGCTTCAGCACTTCATCCTAAAGAAACAGGTGTAAATGTAGACAATCGGTGGGGCTATTCCAGGACTTTGAACAGGGAGTTAGGGAACAGTATTAGGTTTCACAGGCTGAAGAACAAAGACTTGGACTTGCATGTTCCCCTACATCTCATGTTCCCTTTCTCTCCTGCAGGTGATGTGGAGAAAGTGGAAGACAGAGCACCTATTGAGAATCCCCCTGAACCTCCTATAATCACTCTGGATGAGAAAGGTGAGTCATGATTTCCATTCTCTTCCTTAACCCCTCTCCTGTAAGGATTCCTTGTGGTCCAACTTGCTGTGGTATCTGCCATGTTCTTTCTAATAATTTCCTGTGTGTACAGATGAGAAAAAGGATGATGATAAGAGAGATGTGGTGATGCTACAGAATGGAGAGATGCTGAAAGAGTCAGTAGATGAACGGCACAAGAAGGCAGTAAAGCAGCGCTTCATGTTCAACATAGCAGATGGTGGCTTCACTGGTATGAGAAATCTTTATATGCTTGAACTTGTTTGTATGCCCTTACTTGTGTTTGTGAAATAACTTTCAACTGTTCTGGTGTCTCTTGCTTTTCCAGAACTACACTCCCTGTGGCAGAATGAAGAGCGGGCTGCAACTGTCACAAAGAAGACCTATGAGATCTGGCATCGGCGTCATGACTACTGGCTCCTTGCTGGGATTATCAAGTATCCTTACCCTGATGGACCAGTTCTCCCCCCTTGTGCATAAACTATCATGGTGAAGGTGACTGTCCTGGGCCTGACTGGAGTACATTAAGTGAGAGAGTGCTTTATCCTCTTTCACCAGTGTGAAAGTGATGGTGGGAGGAGGAGTTTCCTGCCAGCATAGTTAAGACTTAGCAGGACATAGTTCTCATTCCTTTTTCCTTGGCTCCTGTTCCTCCCTGCTCTGCACCCCCTTTCCCCACCCCCTCTTGAGAACTGTATCTGCCTGGGCTGTGTATTCCCTTGTTCTCGCTGCCTTTGTTTGCCTGAGCTCATCCCATCTCAGTCATGGCTATGCCCGTTGGCAGGATATTCAGAATGATCCACGTTACGCCATCCTCAATGAACCCTTCAAGGGTGAGATGAACAGGGGTAACTTCCTGGAAATAAAGAATAAGTTCTTGGCAAGGAGGTTTAAGGTAAGGATTTCTCTTCAGTGTGATAAGTGCCTTTCAGCCAGCTGGACCTCTAAGAACAAAAGCTTGCTGTTCTGAGTTTCCACTAAGAAAATGAAGGCTTCTGCACTGCCTTTCATTTTGGGGGGAAGAAATAAGCAATATCTCAGGATCATGCAATAGCTCCATGATAAGAGCTCCCTTTACTTTAGAAATTATATTGGGGAGCTCGGTTCAGTGCTCTCTCTCCAAATACTTATTGAACAACTGATATGCAGGAGGCTTAAGGTTCAAGTGGCTGTTTCCATCGCAGCTTCTGCTTGGTGTGCTGACAACCCACTCAGTGTGCCTAAGCAGAACTTAGAAACACTATGGATTGGGGAAAGGGATGCCTTCAGTCTCTGCCTCAACCTATTTGGGAGTGACCATAGCTTGGTTGTGGGAGTGATTTAAGACCAACCCAAATAAAGGCTATGTAGTTCTCAAGTCTTGGGGCAAAACATTAATTCAGTGTAGTCTGGCTGACCAGTTCTGCACTAACAGGATTCAGATTGATTTCTCCAAATGTCTCTGACATGCCTAACAGTTTTTAGACTCTTCCTATAAGTAGCATGGGATACTTCTCACTCAGGTTCAAAGAGAAGTCTCCATCCCCTTTGCTCCATAAAAGAAAGAGTAACATGGCAAACAGCTTGGTCTTTAAGAAGAATCTGAGGAAGAATGAGAATCACAAAGGATTTGTGGTAGTCTTCTATTAAACTAGATGTAGCCTGGTTTTCTTGTGGACCTGGCCTAGCTTAATGGAGCCCTTAATTGTTTTGGGCTCTTTATGCTTTGCTCAATATAAACAGAAGCTGGTGAAGGGAGATTCAACTGCAGAATCTCACCTCATGAGATAGTGGAGAACTGGATCAGGAGAGACTGGGGGTGCAAACAGGCTACTTTTCAGGCAACTGCTGAAAGACTTTCTCATTACTGCCCCATGTTGCAGCTCCTGGAGCAAGCGCTGGTGATTGAGGAGCAGTTGCGGCGAGCTGCCTATCTGAACATGTCAGAAGACCCATCTCATCCATCTATGGCTCTGAACACGCGTTTTGCAGAGGTGGAATGCCTGGCTGAGAGCCACCAGCACCTATCCAAGGAGTCAATGGCCGGGAATAAACCAGCCAATGCTGTGCTGCACAAAGGTAATGCAGTGTGTTAAATGAGGGTGAGACAGGTGTTTAGCATCGCTGTCCCCTCTGGTCTTTTCCCTGTGGGGTGTCCCTTTCCCCTCTGAACAGATGTCCCTTTCTCTTCCAGTTCTGAAGCAGCTGGAGGAGCTTTTGAGTGACATGAAGGCAGATGTGACTCGTTTGCCTGCCACCATTGCCCGTATCCCACCTGTGGCAGTGCGCCTCCAGATGTCAGAGCGCAACATCCTCAGCCGGCTGGCCAACCGCAGCAGTGAGCCCCCTCCACCGCCCCCTCCCCAACAAGTACGTACCCTCTCTGGTCAGTAAGCAGAGTTACCTAGGGGGGAGCAGGGGCTCTGTGGGGAAACTGCCCTGGTAATCCAGGCTCCATTGACCAGCCATTGAGTCTCAGATCATCTTCTCTTGCCCTACAGGTGGCCCAGCAGCAGTGAGTCCCTGGCCCAGTGCTGTTGACCTTTCGGCCAAGCTGAAGTGACCCCCCCCTACCCCACCCCTTCACACTCTATCCCTCTGCCTGACATTCCTGACTGGGTGCTGTTTCCCTCCATGGAAGCTGCTGTGCAGGTCTCTGGGAGGAGAAGAAACTCCTTCCTCTGCAGCCAGTCCGTTGGAGCAAGGAGTGTGCTTAAGAGAGGGGGATGTATGATGGACTCTGTATATAGTGACTGGAGGCCACAGCGCCATGTCTGTTACACGGAGAACCTGGCTGCATTGCTCGCTGCCTCCGCCTGGAATTCCAGTTTTCGTTTTTAATTTTATTTTGAGTTTGTTTACTGAGATGAGTGCGCAGGCAAGACCAAGCAAAAGCCAGGACAGAGACAAAGCTACCTCCATCAAGATCCTTTTTAATACAAAAACTGACCGGACTTGTCCACTAATAAGCAGCTTGAAGACAAAAACAAACAAAAAATCAAAAAACAGAGCAAAACCTTGGTAAAACTGAAAAATAAAGTTTCCTTGTATTTTATTTTGTTGCTACTATTTAGCAGAAGGGGGGGTGGGGTAAGTAATTCCTGGTGTCCTTTTTCTGTATTGGAGCAGGTTTTGGGGCTTCCTCCATCTCTGAGTTTACACGCACAGTGAGTTCTCTGCTGCCCGTCATCACTTAGGTTGCAGCCTGCTGAGACCCGAGGCCTTCGGAGAGGATGCAGCTGCACGGTGCCTGTGGCCCGCTGCTCCTGGCTGCCAGCGGAGGGAGGTGGGGGGCTGCTCTGCAGCCCGCG
>WAAD01009130.1:246550-259677 GCA_013389945.1 Fregata magnificens
CGTCCGACTCCGGCCTCTGTTATGGTACAGGACAGATGGAATTTCATTATTTGAAACGAATTTTCCTTGATTTCTGGTCCCTGCCGTGCCAGGCGGCAGCGCTGTCTGAAGGACAAACCAGTAAAAGGTTTCTCTTCCGTGCATTAAAGCTGCTTCTGACTTACCCCCCATTCACAGCGAGGTTATCGCAGGCAGGTTGGGTAGCTGAGGCTTTTAAGCTCACTGCATTACATCCTGCATAGCCAAGGAAGCTGTCGCAGTAGGAAGAAGGAAGGATAGACAGAGATTTGGGAAGGAGGGTACAGTAGTACGTCAGAGCAAATAGCATAAGAATTTTGTAGCTGTGTTTTTCTTTGGTAATTCTAGCTAGATCTCTTTAAATTTTCATTGCGGGGAAGAGGTGAGAATGTGTCCTTGTTTATGATTGAGAAAACTGATGTGGAGAGTAAGTAGTCGGTTCTCTTGAACAGGCAGCTCAGGACTAGGATGAAGGCCTCTTTTGTAAAACAATGAAAAAATAGGGCAGCTGCTTGTGAGAATAATGCCTAACTTTTAACCACTTCTTCTGCCTGTAGTTAAAGAGCAGGTATCCCCACAGAAGCAGAAACATGCCGTAAAGGTAGCAGGACAAATCCCTCGTGGCCAGTCTGGCTTCAGTGATGGCAATTCAAAATGGCTGGCTCCGGCCAAAGCCAAGAAAATCCCATCTAAAGGAAACAACGTGGAGTTATCCAGCGATGGTGAGGTGGAAGAGGGCAGCTGGGAGATGGAGGAGGATGAGGATGGGAGCGGCGAGGAGATGGTGGATGATTATGGTGCCTCATCGTCAGAGGATGAAGAGGTGGGAGCTTTTTGTCCTTAATTACACAAGAATTGCTTGACTTTGCTGGCTGAAAGGACCCATTGGGCCTGAGGAAAAAGGGTGACTTTACCAGCGGGGGGGGTGGGGGGTGGATGGTGTGGTGGGGGAGAGCTTTCCCCTTCTTCCCTTCACAAGAACAATTTCAAGTTCAGCAACTGATCCCAGCATAATGTTCGGTGCTTTTTTTTGTTGTCCTTTTTAAACAGAGCAGATAAATTTCACAGATGGTGGGAAGTGAGGGGGCACCTGGGGATACTGTTTCATTAATCTTTTGTCTCTGTTTAGTTGCTGCCTATTGAAGAAGCTGCCCTGAAGCAGAAGTCTGACAGGTGAGGATTTGAGAACATCACTAGTCCGCAGAGTCTTTCCTGGTTAGATGAGGAGCCTCTGTTGTTCATTTTTCTGTTCTCTCTGCTATCTAAGAAATGGTAGTTGTGAAGTGCCTGTGTGATAATGTTCTTGTGTAAAACATCCGTCCTGTTCTTTGTCCTTAGGGGAGGGCTCAGTGAAGATGATAGTGAAGAAGAGGAGGTAGAGGAGGCAGAGGAGGCAAGCAGGCAGAAAATGGGACAGAAGGAGGAAGAGAGCCCGGATCTGCAGCTCAACCTTGACATAGACGAACAATTTAAACTGCCAACTAATGAACAGATTGAGAGAGAGGATATCCTTTTTATCTGTGACGTCCATAAACCATATGTGTGCAGTGGCACAGGGCCTGGATACAACTGAAGAGCTTCATTTGGACTTTATCAGAGTGTTGCTTAGCAAGAGTTTTGTGCATGACAAGGTATTTTTAGATGAGCTGCCCTAATAGATAATATACAGCACTGCACTTCTGTACAGCACAGTTAGGAAATCTGTTACACCCTGTATGGAGCTTGGAGCCTGCCCCAATTTCCTTTCTAGTCCTAAATACATGTGGATATCTTATCATGTAGTTAGTTCTTCTGTACCCTGATTTTCCTGGCAGGCGTTTGTCTAACCTGTTGCTAGAGCCTCTGATGATAGCAATTCCAGCATCCAAAGTGCTTGCTCTTGGGCTTTGGCAATTTTAATTTCCTGTGTCCCCCCCCAGTATAATTTAATCCTGCTTCTTTGCTGCACTGGATACTTTTAAGACTCAGCTGGACAGGGTGCTGGGCCATCTTGTCTAGACTGTGCTCTTGCCTAGAAAGGTTGGACCAGATGATCCTTGAGGTCCCTTCCAACCTGGTGTTCTGTGATTCTATGATTTTCATTATCCTCTGTACCCCTTAGTTGCCCTTGGGGAACTTCTAGTCTCCTTTCTGCTGCAGATAATGTTTTCAGTATTAAAAGACTTTTTTGTCGTTGTCTTTATCCTAGGTTTTTTCTGTTTATCTAAAGTAACTAACCAAATTCTTTTAAATACCTTGTAGTTCCTGCCTTGTGAACTTTTTCGTCCAGTTCCATCCTTTGAACCCCTCCTCTGCTGAGCTCTGATGAAAGCATATTCCAACAAGGCCTTTCTGATGCAGGTGCTGTTGTGATGCAGGAGTCCTGCATGACCGATTGTGCTTGTAAAGAGCCTGTGTGGGAGTTTCTTGGCTGTTTATGATTCCTTAATGATCTTTCTACCTGCTGAGCCCCCTGACCTGCACATCATTCACCAGCGCATCAAGGGCAACATGGAGGTGCTGCAGGACTTTGCGGTGAAGCGGGAAGAAGGACACACGCGACAGGAATACCTCGCGTTGTTGCGCCGGGACATGGCTGCCTACTATTCCTACAGTGACTTCTTGCTCACGAAGCTCATGGACGTCTTCCCACTCCCTGAGGTAGGATCCTGTCCTGCCCATATCTTTGCTGACTGATGAGGATTTGGCTGCCTCCTTGGGTCTTCATTTTTATCTGTTCTCTGTCCCTTCTTTCATCTAGCTGATAAACTTCCTGGAAGCCAATGAGGTTCCCCGCCCTGTGACCATTCGCACCAACACACTCAAGACGCGGCGACGGGACCTGGCGCAGGTGAGCAGGAACCTGTGGTTGTCTCCTGTGCTGCCTGTCACACAGGGCAGTGTCTCAGTCCTGTCTCCTTGTCTTGTAGGCTCTAATCAACCGTGGCGTGAATCTCGACCCCTTGGGGAAGTGGTCAAAAACGGGACTTGTTATTTATGACTCCTCTGTGCCCATCGGTGAGATCACCCTTCCTGTCATAGAGCTGGGCTGACCCACTCTTGGTTCCCTTTCTTTCATGTGTCATCTTCTTTTGTTTTGCCTTCCCTGTCCAGGTGCCACCCCTGAGTATCTGGCTGGGCACTACATGCTGCAAGGAGCCTCCAGCCTCCTCCCTGTCATGGCTCTGGCTCCACAGGAAAATGAACGCATCCTGGATATGTGCTGTGCCCCTGGAGGCAAGACCAGCTACATAGGTACCACCCTAGAGCCTTGGCAGGGAGGCTTGGGAGGGATGCTTTGTGATGAGTTTCTACTGGTCTACACAGAAAGGGGGAACAGAGGGCGACTGAACTCAAGGAAAGGAGGAGGGTGGCTGTCCCTATGGGCAAAAGTGCAGGAGGTTTTCAGCCCCTTGCTGATGTGTTTTGCCCTCCGGCAGCTCAGCTTATGAAGAACACGGGTATGATCTTGGCCAATGACAGCAATGCTGAGCGGCTACATAGCGTGGTAGGGAACTTGCATCGGCTGGGAGTCACCAATGCTGTAGTGAGTAACTGTGATGGACGCCAGTTCCCCAAGGTATGTTCCTGTCTGCTTTGGGGTGTTCTTACCATGCTTACCTAGAGCTGCTGTGCTGTCCCTTTAGTAAAGCTGTGCTCTCCAAAGCCACTTGTCACAGGAGGATGTGCAGAGCTGCTGGGGAGTGTGTTTGTTATTTGATATGGAGACAGGAAGGTGAACAGGGAGGAGTGAGGGATCTTTCCTGCCTTCCCAGTCTTCTGGTTCCCCTTCTAGTCTTGGTCTTGTTCTGAGTCCCCACCTGTGAGCATAATTCCAAATGTACATCTGGCTGTAGGTGCTTGGAGGGTTTGACCGTGTCTTGCTCGATGCTCCTTGTAGCGGAACAGGCGTCATTTCCAAGGATCCTGCTGTCAAAACCAACAAGGTGAGTGACCAGTGGGGACACAAGATGAGGACTCAGGTGTGAGTCCTGAGAGGAGGGACTCTGGGGCAGCTTTGTTCTTGAGAGACGCCTGCAGTTGGGACACTGATTTTTTCCTTCTCTTTCCTATTCTGCATGTTTTACCAGAGCTAGGTTTTTTGAGGTTAATTCTGCAGAAGACTCCAGAATCTTCTATATCATGTGTGCTTTGCTCTTCTGTCACCCCTCCATCCACAGCAGAGGCCTGGGGTGCTTCCCTGTGCCTCTGGCATCCTAACCTGTCTTTCTCTTTCAGGATGAGAAAGACATCCTGCGCTGTGCTCACCTGCAGAAGGAGCTGATTCTTAGCGCTATAGATTCAGTAAATGCTGCCTCGGAGACAGGGGGCTACGTTGTCTACTGCACTTGCTCCATCATGGTAGGTCCCTTCCATGCTCTGCTGTGGTCATCCCCTACTCAGGGGACTGGTGAGCTTTGGATCCTAATGCTTAGTCTCTGGCAGGTGGAGGAGAATGAGTGGGTTGTGGATTATGCCCTGAAGAAACGCAATGTTCGTCTGGTGGCCACGGGCCTGGACTTTGGCAAGGAAGGCTTCACCAGGTGCGTGCCAGGTCACAAGCTGCACAGGTGATTGTTCCTTGGTGGCCAGGTTTGAGCAGAGGCATTCTATCACTTCTCACCCCACTTCCTCCTCCAGGTTCAAGGACCGTCGATTCCACCCCTCCCTCAAGTCTACGCGGCGTTTCTATCCCCACACGCACAATATGGATGGGTTCTTCATTGCCAAGCTCAAGAAATTCTCTAATGCCATCCCCCAGGCACAGAAAGGTAACCTAGTGCTGGAGCTCAGCTGAGCTGCCTGGGCCTGCACTCACAGGCTGCTTCCCCTGCAGAAGCCATGCGGGTTCTTCTTACAGGACCTTTCTCTCTTGTTTCAGATGAAGAACCTGCTGTGGAAGCAGCAACTCCATCCACTGTCCCTGATACCGTCACAGAGCCTCAGCCAAAAAAGAAGAAACTTGAGGGATCAAAAGTTGACAAAGAGCAGAAGCCGCCACAGCCTGCTTTGAAGAAGAGACATTCATTGCAGGTGCAGAGGAGACCCTTGAAGGCTGGCCGGCCTTCTCCCAAAATGATGCGTCCTCAGGTCCCTACCAGGAAGAAGCATAGAGTGAAACCGAATGGACAGTGAGAGGAACTGCTTTTTCAGGTGTTGGTCCCCTCCTTGGAGAGCAAAGGCCGGGGGCTGCTGCAGCTACGTGTGTACCACCTTGTCTTTCCTGCTCTGTGCAGATAATCTCTGCAGCACTGAGCGCCTGGGACAGCTGTAGCCCCGTTTGCTCCTTTCCTTCTGCATCAAGGACTGATGCACTGACCCATTAAAAGTTTTATACTCTTGCTCAAGTCTTGTTTTTTTCCCTTGAACACAGAATACAGAATTCTGCCGTGTCCCCTTACTCCTTTGCAACAGAAACCCCTTCCACTCCTGTCTGATGCTCTGGCATTTCTGGTGTCTGTTCTTACGTTCTGCAACATGGATGTTTGTGAAAAAGCAGCGGGAGCTGAAATCCTAGCTGCCTGGATGAAGGTTGTATTGTGTGGTGCCTGTCAGCAGAGTGCATCGTCAGGGCCGGGCTGGAGCTCCTAGGTCAGTGGTCCTGTGCTGGTCCCTAGTTCCCTGTCATCACTGTGTGCTGGTCCAGTTCACTGTTGTGATTGTCCCCGTTTCACCCTTGTGCCGGTCTCCAGCAGCCTCCTGGTTCTTGGCATCCCAGACTGCAGCAGGGATTGCCACTGGTCCTGGAGCTGTGCAATCACGTTCTTTTTGCCTTTTTGTTCACCTAGATGTGATCTAGGGAATCCTTTCTGCCTTGGTCTGCTACGTGTGAGGCTGCTGCTTTCCCATGTTACCAGGTTCAGCAAGTGGTGGTGTTGAGTGTGAACTCCAGAAACTCCCTCAGACACATGCACGCATGCTGTAGGTGCAACCAGACACAGACCGATTAGCAGAAACCGAAGAAAAGTGCTGTGGTGGGTGCCCAGGAAAACACAAACGGCACTTGCAAAACATGAATGGCAAAAAGGACCTAATCCTGTTCTTACTCCCTAGCCCATCAAACCTAGAGTGTGCTAGTGCATCATGTGCACGCGCTTTCATGGATCGCTGGTAGCTGGTCCTCAGACTTGTGGTCTGTCCGGTGTCTGGCTCTCAGACCTCTTATCCTACTTACGGGCTAGTCCAACTTGCAGTTTGCTGGCAGATTGCAAATGTGCGTGCATGCAGAGGAAACTGCTAGGATTAGTTTAATACGAGGCCAGGACAGATGGTGGTAATCAGGTGCAGGGCTCAGCCAGACAGGCACACTGACCAGCAGCCAGTCTCTGTGTGACTCGCCCCTTCTATTTATTTCTCCTCTCCATTTCCCATGCTCGCTTCTCCCTGGTCTAGCTTGATGCCTCCCTTTCCCCTCCTTCGATCCTCCCCCTAAACATCCCATAATAACTTTTGCTCCCATAATCTTCCTTAAAAGATTGCATGATAAACTTTACACAGTCCCACAACTCCCCTCAAACATCCCATAATAAATTTGCTCTTTCCCATGAAGCCCACGATAATTTTGCTTTCTTACCAGTTGTGAAGTTTCTGGCTGAAGCTCTTCAAGGTTGCACTTGAGTGGTTCCTGTAATGGTTCAATCTGCCAGTGTCTTGGGTGTCCTGGTCTTTGTTACAACCTGTGTTACCTTCTGCTTTTTAGGGCTTATGTATCTGTGTGTTTAATTTATTATAACTCTGTTTTTTGGGGGGGTTGACTTTGTCTTTTTGTGTTGAATAGCCATTAACCAAGTATCCTTAGAGTTGAAAATTACTTTTTCCCCATGTTTCCCAGTGAATTAGGGCAGGAAGGAGCCTCGGAAGGCGACCGTCTCACTCCAGGCTTGTGTGGTGAGGTCCCTGGATTGCCTGACATACAGGACCCGAGGGAAGTTTTCTGGGGTCTTTCAGAAAAATTAAATAAATGCTAGGTGCTATCAGGAAAGGAATTATTAGGTAGCAAAATTGAGAAAATTATTGCTTCCTTGTATAAAATTACCTCCCTGTACACACACTTCACTACTGTGTTTCTAGTGCCCTCCATCTGAGTAAGGATTGTAAAACTGGGAAATGTTCAGGGAGGACAAATACATCCTAAGTTACGGAACGGTTTCTGTGAGAGGAACAGCTGGAGTCCAGGCCTTTTTAAGCTTGGAAAAGAGACCGTGGGGAAAGAAGTGATATAACGGTGTGTAAAACTGTTAGTGGCATGGAGAAGATGAACGGGGAACAACTGCTTGCTCTTTTCCAATAAACAAAACCAAACCCTCGGACCTATCAAATCCACCAAAGGCGTAGGTGGCTGTGAAACTCCTTTCTGCAGGGTACGGTGGATGCTAGAAGCTTATGAAGGTTGAAAACCCAGCTGTATGCCCAAGGGGAAAAATGTTTTTTGTAAGGGCTAGTAAACACAGCTGGCTCAGAATATTCTCGAGCCGTGAACTGCCAGAGGCTGGGAGAGCGTTGTGAGGAGGGATCGCTGCTCGCTCGCCCTGGTCACAAACCCCTCTGTCCTCATCCTGTGCTGGAAACTGATTCCTGGGCCTAGACGGACCATTGGTCTGGCCCAGCTTAGCGGCTCTTGCATCCCTGGGAGGTGGTCCCACTGCTGTGCCTGCCCCTTAGTGCTCCCAAGGTGAGTCCTGAGCTCTGCCTAGCACCTCATCTCCCTCAGCTGGGTCCTCGCTGCACAAGTCTTGCATTGCTTGTGGCAACAGCAGCTTCCAGGTGGGCTGAGCCCTGCCTCTGCTCCTCCAACCTTATTTCTTTTCCAGTCCTAGCAGATTTCCCCAGGAGTGATGAAATACAGGATTTTAGCATACAGCTCAAAACTGGAGCCGTATGGCAACCTTCCAGCCATAGGGTGACTTGTACCTAGAAGGGCTTTTACCTCTGGCAAGCCGTGAGCCTGTCCTTTTGGGAGCAATGCTACCCCGTCCCACTTTGCTGCTGCCACCTATTGAGGTTCCTATGCCAGCGTATAGTCTCGACTTGATAAGCAGTTTATCTTGATAACCCCAGCGGCAGGGATAGAAAGTTCTAGGTTGGGATCCCAGTGTAACAGTCTGGTTTCTAGGGGATCTCCAAATTGTGTCAGTCCCCTCTGAAAGGTGGGAATAGATGCTGCTTTAACCATGTCAATAAAACCTCTCTTACCGAGCATCGTTCCACTCGCTTTGCTTGCCTGCAAATCTTTCATTATAGCTGGGGAGAGACAGAGGAAACTCTCAGCTCTCTTTGGTGGTTCGCTCCCCTTCTGCTCTTTATTTCAGCCATTGCAGTGATCACTGCTCAGAGAGATAATGTTGAGCGTGACGTTGAAAATGCTGCCACTGAGCTTCGGAGGCGGTACTGGGGATGCAGCAGCTGGGGACGAAGGTTGGTGGTTTCCCTCTGTGTTCTGGTACGAGGCTGCTGGTCACACTAGACTTGTGTTTGCAGCTGCCTTCTTACTCCGGGAATCTTTTGTTACCTGGAAGCTGAGATTTTGGGAAAATGTGACTACTGGATCATCTTTCAGTACCTTCCTTTAATGTATTTGAATATCTGAAAGTTGCTTATAACGTGGCTTGTAAGAGCTATGGCAGAGCAAAGCAAGCACTGAGGCAAAGCAAGGCTTGAAAGTAGATCTGAGGAGTAAAAGTGCCATCATAAATTAAAAGCTGGTTGAGAGAAGTCAGTGTAACGTGTCGTGATATTTGTTCCACTGTGCTGTGCACAAATGTTACTGGAGTGGCATTTAATGACTTGGAGGAAAAAAAAATGGGTAAGCAGTTCTGTAATAGAGTTGCCACGTGCTGTAAAGTTATTTAGGCTAAACAAGGCCAGAAGCGTGCAAAACAAACCTGGTGCATGGAAGAGGTGAGGTTCTGTGTCAATGATTGCCAGCACGGTGGGAGAAATATCATGCACATTGTAAGATCCTGATTTCGGTGGGGATTCTTTAAACCCTTCTCCCCAAATCGAGGGGAATGAGTCTATCAGAGAAGCCTTATCAGGCTACAATTAAGATCGCCAGCTGGCAGCTCCTGCCTGCCAGGCTCTGGAGCGCTGCCAGCTCACCTCTGCAGACCACTGCTGCACCCTTGGCATTGCGGAGGAAGGAAACCAAAGACTTCTGGGGACAATAGTGCATAATGGAAAGAGAAGAGACTCCAGTAGCAATGCGGGTCGGTCACTAATTCCAGTGATGTCATACACTGTAATGTCTGTTCTGCGCCGAGTAGGCAGCCTGCGGTTGCATTGTCTTGTGTACGCAGAGGAAGGGACTGAAATCCTGCACTGCATGTTTCAGGGCCTTGGGTATAAAATTTAGATCCTTGGGCATGCGCTCTGTTGCACATAACCCCATAGATGTATACACTTTTGTAGGGGCTGAACCCACAAACGACCAAGCTCGCATCAGTGGGTTTTGCTCCCCCAAGCTGTCCATCCCTGCTAGGGAGGATGTAGAGAGCCCCCGAAGAGGATGTCTGCGAGTCCTACCTGCCTGATGTAGTCAGTGGGGAATTGCTGAGAAGAGCAAGGATAGTTAGGTCCCTGGCTCTTAGCTGTAGTACCTAGAACTGCCTTCGCATGCATGACCTGGCTACAAAACTCCCTCCTGGAATGGTGTTTGGGGTTTTTTTAAAAGAAAATCCATTCCCTCCTTTGCTGTTAGACAGGGACATTTCTGTGTGTTGGTAGTGTGGTGATTGCCCAGCTTCTGTTGGCAGCTGCTCCTCTGTGCCAATTTCTCCCCATTCGCACCCAAATCTAGGCAGCTAACTCTGGGCTGCCAGCTTTGCTAGGCAGCCAGGTGGCCAAAAGTCGTGTGTTCGCTGCAGAACCTGCCTCTGGTTGTAGATAGAAGGGGTCGGTTTTAGTGAAGCATCCTGGAAGCTGGAAGACTTGGAGAGTTTACGCTGAAAGGTTCCAGCAGCACGGTGCAAGGGAGCAGGTAGCGCTGGGGTACTCAGAGGGAAGGAGAGCAGGGAGGTGGGGTATACACACACTAATGTGACTTATGCCTTAAAAAAGCGAGCCTTGAGGAAAGCTGTTGAGCTAATTTGAACAGGTTTCACCTATGAAGCACCTTTGCAAGGAGGATGCATTAGCTAGTAAGAGGTTCTGTGATCTGGGAGAGGGGGAGCATCTCAAACTGGCAATGGATGTTAAAGCTAGGCAAATTCAAATGAGAGGCAAGGCAAAGCACGTGATTTTAATAAGTGGTTAGCCACCTGGGGAATCTACCTTGATTTGCCTATGAAAAATAATGGTAGAGGCTCAATCTCTTTTTACTCTGCTGTCAGCAACTAGAGACACAGTCCCACACGGGTACCTGACTTTGAGCTACAGAAATTTGCACTGTGTGATTTGCATGGGGTCAGAAAATGTACTGCTTCTTTCTTGGCCTTAAAATCTGTGGAAGTAAGATAAGTATCAGCATGTTTATGAATAAGTGTCTATTTTTACATTGGCTACAGGTACAATCTTAAGAGCTGCAGTGAGGCATAGTGAGCAGCTCTGCATGTCAGCAGGTGGGGTCCAGCAGTGCCATTGCTGAGCCTGAGCTGAAAAACTCAGGGCAGGAGCTGTTGTAAGGTCTGGAGAAGTGCCAGGGGTTTTGGTGAACCAAGAAGGGAAGATGAGGAGGAGGAGCTGCTGTGCTGGGGTGAGGTTGAGGCCCAGGGAGGAGCATTGTGGTCCCCTGGGTAGCAGGATTGTCTCCAGGCTCCCTCAGGAGTAACTAGAAGAGGTTGGCCCTTTGTCCCAGCCATCTTCTGTGTCAGGAGGAATCCTTTATCCCAGCAAGTATCCCGAGCAAGGGAAGCTAGGAAAAAAAGGAGGCTCCACACTGCCCTGTCGTCTCCAGGAGACAGCAGGGGTGTTGGTGGGAAGAGGCGCTGGAGGTCTGTAGCCCAGCCCCCTACTGTAAGCAGGACTGTCCTGGCACGAGGTCACATCGCTGTGGCTTTGTGTAGCTGAGCCCTGAGAACCACCAAGGATGGAGATCCCACCACCTGCTCCAGCGCTGCACTGGCCTCCTGGTGAAAAAGCTTTTCCTGATGGATAGCGATGCCTTCCTCCACTGGCATTTCATTAATCAGCTCTGCTTGCCAGGTTTCCCCTGCAGGACACAGGCAGGCCAAGCAGAGCTTAGGAAAGCACTTGCTCCACGTCTTGCGATGTTGCTTTTGCCTGCGTTCCTCGTTGGCTGCACGCAGCAGCAGATCACCCTGCTGCCTGACCCTGCTCGCCTGGGTGCGACAGGAGGGGATTGCAAACAGGCTGGCAGCTATGGGGGGGTAAAATCAGGGGTATGCGAGGGGAGGAGGATGCTGGCAGAAAACATGGGTTGCCGTGCGTGCAGGCAGGCTGCGGCAGCGTGGGGGACTGGTGAAGGGACATGGCAGCAGGCTCAGCTGAGACCTTGGAGTCAGCGATGGTTTCCAGGGCACGTGCTGGGAGGTCTCCAAGCAGGACCTGCCGCCGCTGCTTCAAAACAAGCTTCTTGACCGGGATCCCTCTTGTCTGTGTGTCCTTTCCTTTTCCCTGGCTGTTTATTTGGTAGTATTGCTGCTGGGCGTGTGGCTCCCTACCAGCTGCTCCTGCTGTTGCAGCGAGGGTTTTTGGAAGACGGGGATCTCCTGCGCGCTTGAGGAAAGCCTTCCTGCCTTCCTCTCCCTTGACAAAAGCACTGCTTGCCATGGCTCAGCCTCTCTGGTCAGAGGCAGAGCAAGGGAACAGCTGCTTAGGAAGAGGGAAAATGTTAAAATGGAGGTGACAGAAGGAGAAGGAAAGCTCACTTCATTTGCCACCCTAAGCCTGTATGAGGGGGGCTGAAATCCAGCTATGACTTCTAGCAGTCATGGGTGTGCCAGGGAGGATGCAGCCAGGTTGCTGATGGCAGAGGAGGTGTTATAAATGCAAATAAGGGCTGCTCTGGGGAGCCCAGAGACACGGGCAGGACAAGGGAGACAGGCAGGTCACAGGACAAAACTGATGCTGGACACAGCAAGGCAGCAGAGGGGAACAAATGTGATTCTGTCTGCTCCCAGGCGAGGAAGGCAGAAGAGTAACAGAGGGATGGAGGAGCTCTGTAGGTCTGGAGGAAAAGCGGCAGGGAAAATGCAATAGGCAGACTCCCAGTCAAGACTAGTGAAGCTGGCCATCCTCAGAGGGTCCGGGAATTTTCTGGAAGTGCGGACTGAGCCATACCCCAGATCCCAACGGAAGGGGTGCCGCACATCACCCAACTGGAGCCTGCCCGCCTTCTGCCACAGAGTTCAATGTAATGTGGTGCTGGGCACTTCCTTTAATTCAACCCCGTTGCTCGCTCATCCCTTGCTGACGGCTCAGCTGAGATCTCGGAGGCCAGTCTGTGCAAGTGCCGCGCGCAGCTGCGCAGTGGAAGTCCTGGGGGAATGGGCCGTGAGCACAGAGACAGCAAGGTAACACAGGTGTCCACATCCATAAATGTTTCTGTATTGATTGATTTGTGCACGGTCTCCTCCCACCGGCTAAGGGGGATAAGGGACCATGCCAGTGCTTTTGGCAGCATTGCCCTGGGGTTGAGGTCAGCGTCGGTCGGGGGGGGAGAGACTGTAGGAAAAGACCTAAAGAAGGCTAAAAGAGGGGGTAGGAAGCAAGACCCGAGGTCGCTTTGTGAACAACGAAGGAGAAAGCCAGTCGCAGGCCAAGCATGGTATTTGAGAGGCTGGCTGCCTCCACGCAACCTCCCCTGCCCTCTGGCTCGCCATTGTCTGGTGGCAGCTCTCCGTAGGCGGGCTGCTGATGGAGCAGGGCCAGGGCTGCCTTTGGAGGGGGCGCCTCAAGTGAGGATAACGGTGGTGGTGGTGGTTCGGGGGTGCAGAGGGGGAGTTATGGCGTTTTTAAGGGGGACAGCACTGGGGAAAGCACTGAAGGCTATGCAAAGAATAGTAATAATTTAAAAAAAGGAAGCACAGGCACACTGGGGTGTTGCTGGGTTGTCGACGGGAATCGGACCGGAGTCCCGCTGGGGCTGGCGGCGCTGACGGCCCGCGCCCCATCCCTTTGCCCTGGGGAGCCTCCAAACCCGCCGGCGCGGGGAAGCCGCGCCGCTCCCGCCC
>WAAD01009130.1:261958-277330 GCA_013389945.1 Fregata magnificens
TGGGCCAATGTTGTTGGCGGGATCTATTTTTGGACTGTGTTACCAGGGGCTGGGGGAAAGCAGACCCCACCCCCAGACCCTTTCTGGCACCGGGAACTTTCTGATGGGTGCGGCCAGGTCCCGAACAAGGGAATGGGACAGGAGGATCCCATTTCCACACCCTTCCCCATGCTGAGGGCTGAAGCTGACATCCCCCGGGAACAGAGACCTCCCTGCCGCGGCAGGCTCTGATCTGTCGTGGGGACAGCGCAGCTGGTGTCATCCCTTTGCTGCCTGCCTGGGGGCAGAGGGAAGAGACCGTGTTAATGCAGGACTTCCCAGTTCTCTGACCCATGGCTCGGGTGCTTGAGCTTGTGCTTTCTTCAGGGCAGCGTTGCCACCGTGCACCCCATGGCACTCAGAGCGGTGCAGCAGGAGGAGCTTCTCCTTGGATATGCCGGGCCTGAAATTCAAGTCTGGGATCTATGAGGGGTGCGGGGGCAACAGGGAGGGATGAGAAGAGATGCAGCAGCAGCAGGAGAGAGGCTCGCAGGAGCCACGCTTGCGAAGGGCGGACTGAGGCTAGGTGGTCTGGAGAGGGGCAAAGGGTGGCTGTGAGTATCATACAGAGCCACCAAGCACTGGGGATCCGAGCATCTCATCAGGTTTGTGCTGTCCGCTGCATCTGTATTCCCAAGTAGTTTTTATCTTGGGTGCTGCAAGCACATGCTGGAGATACGGGGTGAGTAGTGTTATGGCACAGCGTGTTAGGATGACAGAATGGTTTGGGCTGGAAGGGACCTTTAAAGATCATCTAGTCCAACCCTCCCTGCCGTGGGCAGGGACATCTTTCAGTAGATCAAGTTGCTCAAAGCCCCATGCAGCCTGACCTTGAACAATTCCAGGGATGGGGCATCCGCATCTTCTCTGGGCAACCTGTTCCTGTGTCTCACCACCCTCATTGTAAAAAAATGTCTTCCTTATGTCCAGTGTAAATCTACCCTCTTTCAGTTTAAAACCATTGCCCCTTGACCTGTCACTACAAGCCCTTGTAAAAAGTTTCTCTCTAGCTTTCTTATAAGCCCCCTTTATATATTGAAGGGCCGCAAGAAGGTCTTTTGTTGTTGTAATTGCCCTCCAAGGAGGTGCACCATGCTGCAGGGCATTCACCATTAAGGTTAAGCTCAAACGCGGCAAGAGAGGGAAACGTGCAGCTTCAAGCCCCGAGCGGCCCAAAGGCTGCCCCGCAGCACTGGCATGCACTAACCGTGCAGCATAGGGTAAGGCACCCCAGTGCCTTTTGCAGCGAACAGGATTTTTAAAGATGGGGTGTGTGTGTGTGTGTGTGTGTGTTTATTTTGCAGAGTGAACTTCTTGAGGGGACACACCTGGCTGGGGGGCTGTAGGGACAGCACTGCATCTTGTCACATCCCCAGCTTTTGGAGGGCTGGTCTGTAGCCGGTGAGGAGACGGCTGGGTCTGTCTGCTGCTGGGACCCTCCTGCCCTCGCTCTCTGCCTTCTCCGGTATTTCAGCCTTTGGGCAGGTTGCAGCCTTGCGGCGGCACAGGAAGGACATTCGTCTCTTCTTGGCGTGCGCTGGTGGCCGTGGGGTTGTGTGGGGCAGCCTTGCTTCCAGCCGGCAGCAACCTGGCAGCGGCCGCTGGCCGTGCTGGGCTGCGAGTGCAGTGCTGCAGGCAGGTTATTATTAGGAGTGGTGCATTGCAGGAGGGAGCAGGGAAGACGGAGCCAGGCAGGAGGCGAGCGGGAGAGAGGTTCGCAACGGATGGGCGTGCAGATTCGTCGCTTGTGGGGCGAATCGCTGTTGCTTCCTGCCTTTAAATCGGTGTTTATCTGATCTGCACTCACTGGTGTGAAATTAATTCTTCCAAGGATTTGCAGCTATGCTTTACTTCCCCAGTAAGTCCGGGCTGCATAGAGACCCGGAGGGAGGCGGGGACCAAAAAAGAGAGGAAGTGCCACGCCGAGAAAGATGCTGAAAATTTTTTCTTATGGTGGAAGGCGTTTTTCTCCCTGGGGAAGGAGGCCTTGTTTGAATGGTTCCCATATAAGGGCAATTCTACCTTTTAACTTTCTTCTTCCCTCTCTCTTCATTTCCCTCTTCCCCCAAAGGGATGGGAACCCCCTTTGACTCCCCTTCTGTAGCTGCGGTATGGAACCAACACGAGGACTGCACGCTTTGTCCTTGTTTGAGTAAGGAGCAGCGTTGCCAGCCTTAGGAGCTCAGAAATTCATAAGCCAGGACTCTCCCACGTCATCAGATTGTCCCAGTACCCCGAGATAACAAGCGTGAGGGCTTTTCGTATGCTTTCTGGTCCTCTAGACCTTAGGATTTATTTTTCAAACTTGGTGTGAGTAAGCAAGAGGAGAGATTTTTCACGTCCTCGTGTAGGGTCGCAGTGCCTGTGTCGGTGCTTGCAAGCATTAAATAGAAACCAGAGATCACAGCACCAGGCAGGCCCAGCTCTAGTTGCTTTCCCAGAGAAATCCCGCTTTCTCAGAGAAATCTGGCTCTCCCAGAAGAGCCGGGAGCCGGGTAGGAATGCAGCAGCCCTGCCCCGTGCCGCACCGCAGCGCGTGCCAACCCATCTGCTCTATGAGATAGTCATTTAGCAAAGAGCAGTACAGCCTGGTGGCCTCCCAAAAGACCGTGGACTGGGCCAACACCGCAGCATGGCCCAAGATGATGATCTCATGCAGTGAAATATAATACAATTGCTAGGCAATGTGTCTTTGTATAGCAAGGCTGGGCACCTTGCAGCTCAGCCTTTTGCAAAGCTGCAGAGCCCAATACAGTACTCACCGGCCAACCTGGCGTAAACTGGGACAATCCATCCAGCTTCCTCGTAGGATGAAACAATGTTCTTTAATCCAACCTGTTATGCAGCAGTACAGCCAAGGAGACTTGTGCCCCTGCCCGGGTAGCATGGCCCAGCGCAGGGCAGCCCTCTGCATTGGGAGAGGCCGAAGAGCAGCCCTTCATGTTGACGCACATCACGGCCACTCACGCTGTAACGTGGTTTGGTATTAAGTTGGGTTTTGTGCTTCTGGACAGCCTGAAGTGCAAAACTGCAGACACACAAATGCGGTCACAAATATGATGCAGATGGGGGCAACTCTGCAATATCTGCAAGCCTGTTACTGAGTGTTGGAGCTGAACCTAATGTGACCCAAGGCCAAAGGGCTCGGAGGCGGATGGAGAGGCTGGTGGGCTGTGTCGGGCCGTGGGCCAGCCTCAGCGTGGCAGGGCAGCTGCCACGCGGAGCCTGCGGTTGGTGTCCCCAGCTTCCCCCATCATGGAGCAGGCAGCCGTTGGCCAGCCCATGGCGGGGACAGCGCAGAGTGTGGTGGGGCAGGGTTCGTGGCCAGGGAGGCTGCATTTGGCAGCTGCATTTGACAGCTGCTGTCGTCTGGAAACAAGCAGTGATGCATTCCTGGGCACGTTCTCCTTCCCGCCCCAGTGCCGTCATCACCCCCTCTCGAATAGCTTTGGGGTGAGCAGCTGCCGCTCCCTCCTCTCCGGCAGCCGGCGAGGCGAGACCGGTGGGATCTGACCAGCATGTTTGTCTCCCTAGATGGGAAGAGGAGTACACGGTGCGTGTCCAGCTTCAGGACCGGGTGACAGAGCTGCAGGAGGTGAGCATCGCCGTCCCCCCCCTTCCCCTGCACCCCACCTGCCCTGCGCCGACACTGATTTGCACGTCTCCCTCTGCCTGAGGCAGGAAGCCCAGGAGGCTGAAGCCTGCCAGGAGGAGCTGGCCATGAAGGTGGAGCAGCTCAAGGCAGAGCTTGTTGTCTTCAAGGGACTGATGAGCAATGTGAGTCCCTAACCCCTCTCCGACCCTGCAGCAGTGTCGTACCCGAGCGGTGGGGCTGCATAGAAAAGCAGTTCCTTGGTGGGGCACATTCAGCACAGAGGTGGTCTGGCAGGGTTGGTCCAGGGTGCAGAGAGCAAAGTGGGGATGCGGATGCAGTCCTGCAGCACAGGGGGAGTAACGTGGGGGCTCCGATTGCCATTTGCCTTGCCTAATCTTCCTCCTTTGTCCCCCTCCTGCGGCGCCGTGGGTTCAGAACATCACGGAGCTGGACACCAAGATCCAGGAGAAGGCCATGAAGGTGGACATGGACATCTGCCGGCGCATCGACATCACTGCCAAACTGTGCGATGTGGCGCAGCAGCGGAACTGCGAGGACATGATCAAGATGTTTCAGGTGAGAAGCGCCTGCTGCTGCTCCAGGCTCAGCCGCCAGCTCTGGGGAGGAGAGTTCCCGAAGGAGGTAGAAGAGACAACACCAGCCCCCTGCTAGGGGAGACGCTTGGTCACCCTCAACCTCGCTCCTTGTGGTCCCTTGCTCTCTGTCTCTCTCGGGAGGACCAGGCGAAAGGGCACGGAGAGGAGATGGAAAGCTCCAGATGTTGCTTTGGGTGTTGAGAGTCCCTCTCAACCTCTCGCTGACCTGTTGTGTTGGGCCCGGGGACCCCGCAGTGGTAGGGGAGCAGCTGCAGGAGGGAGACGAGTTGCTTGACTGTCTGTCTCTAACTCCATCTCTTTCCTTCCCCTTCCCCTCTCCGTCATCTTCTCTCTGTCTCTCTTCTCTGTCTCTGTCTCTTTTCTCTTTCTGGATGTCGCTGCCTTTCTGTCTTGCTCTCTTTGTCCTTACAGAAGCAACTGGTTAGTTCCATTCAGTTGGGAAAGTGTACAAATTTTAAACTTTCTATAAATAAGGTCGGACTGTAAATATTGACATATTTCACCTTTTTCAGACTCTGTCTCTTTTTTCCTGTTTCTGTCGCTGTGTTTCCTTGTCTCTGGACTGGGGTGGTGGGCGATTTGAGTTTTTCTGCAGTAAAACCACATTGTTTTTTCTCATCAGATTCATAGATTCCATCTTTAGTTGCTTAGTTTTAATTTTAGAAAATGCTAAAGCCATGTTTTATCCATTGCACCATCTTTAACCTGATCATAATGAGCCCGTCTCTCTCTCTTTCTCTCTTGCTTTTCTTCCTTCCTTCCTTTCTTTCTTTGTTTCTCTCTTTCTCTCTTTCCCTGCCTTTCTGTCCCTCCACCATTCCTTTCCCCTCCATCTCCTCCCAACTACCTGCTCCCGACCTCGGACCCGGCCTCGTTTCTGTAGTCTCTGCACTTGTCTCCCGTTAAGGTCCCAGCCTCGGTGGGGCGGAAGCGGGAGCGCAAGCAGGTCAGCGACGAAGACACCTCGCTGTCAGAGAGCGATGCCTCCCGAAAACCTGAAGAGGAAGAGGACGACGAGACCACGGCCATAAGTATCAATGAGGAAATGCAGAGGATGCTGAACCAGCTGTGAGTGCGGCTGCTCCGCACCTCTGCCCCCGGCGTCGAGCAAGGCTCCGGCAGCAGGCTCCGCGCCGGCACCTGGGATGGGGAGGGCAGGGGTGGGCTGTGGCTCCCCTTCCCGGGGGAGGGTGAGATGGGAGGTACTGCCACGGGGTACATACACCCTGTGCTCTGCAGCGCAGTGGGACTGACCACCCCGGGACGCCTGAGCCCACCCATGTTGTGGGTGGGAGCTGGTCCAGCTCCCCTCCTCTTGACCCGTTCCTGCCTTTCGGGAGCCCCTGCCTGAATTTGCCAGGGCTCCTGACCGTAAAGACAGTCCCTTCCCCATCAACTGTTGGGTTTGGGCACACTTGAGCTCACCCTGGCCAGACCTCCAAGAGCTGCAGGCCTGCCAGTGAGCGGGGGCAAGGCTTTCGGCACCGACGTGGCCCCCTGCCTGCCCTGCCTGCTGGGGTTTTCCTGCTGGGTGCTGACGTGCTGTTCCCTTGCCCCCAGGAGGGAATATGACTTTGAGGATGACTGTGACAGCCTCACGTGGGAGGAGACAGAAGAAACGCTGCTCCTCTGGGAGGACTTCTCTGGATACGCCATTGCAGCCGCAGAGGTGCAGGGGGAGGTAACGGTGGTGTCAGGTCCCCTCAGGGATCCAGCCCTGGGTTGGGACACTCGGTCCTGCCTGAGGCTGGAAAGATGCTCCCTCCAAAGACTAGACTTCAGCCCCTCCATCCCTCGCAGGCCTGTACAGATGCTTCCCCTCTACACCCCATCTTCTCTGTGAATATGTTACCGCATCCTTGTGAAGGTCTCCTTGTTAGACAGAATGGGGACCGGTAGCCTGAAAGATGGGCTGAGGGCATGGTCCACAGGCATGGGGAGAGCCACAGCCCTCCCAGAAGAGAAGACCTCCTGTGGCTGGGCTGGTCTCTGGTGGTCCCTTGCTCAGGCTTTCCAGCCCACCTGCCTGCTGTGTGGCAACACTGCCCAAACAGAGGCCTCAGTGTCTGGCCAAAGCTCTCGCCATCCCACGTCTTTGGCTTTCGGCAGTCCCCTGGGGATGTGTCGCGCTTGGGGGCAATCTGCGCTCTCCAAAGCTTCTGTGCATTGCTGGGCTTGTTCTGGGCTGACATGCTCACTGCCCAATGTGGCGAGTCCTGGGTCTCTCTACCCCGTGTTGGCAGGACTGACTCGTGCCTTATTTATGCTACTCCGCTTACGTTTCTTCCTCTTTTCCCGGTGCTGCCAGTTCTTTCTCTGATTTCTCTCTCTCTTGCCTTTGGTTCCTCATGTTGGACGCCTCCCTGCCTCTAAACATGCCGTCTGCTCTCCTCAACAGCAGGACGACAGCCTGGAGAAGGTGATCAAGGACACGGAGTCACTGTTCAAGAGCCGTGAGAAGGAGTACCAGGAAACCATCGACCAAATAGAGGTGGGAGGACATGGCATAGAAGGGGGTGAAACGGGGGAGTGGGCCCCTGGGGGAGGGAGACACCATGCTGGAGCAGGTAGTTGGTAATGGGGGGCGGCAGCCGCGGGTCTGGCTGTGCCCCCTGCCCTGCACCGCACCGTGCCCCGGGCTTATCTCTGCACTGTTTTTTCCTTGCGCAGCTGGAGCTGGCCACGGCCAAGAACGACATGAACCGGCACCTGCACGAGTACATGGAAATGTGCAGCATGAAGCGAGGCTTGGACGTGCAGATGGAGACTTGCCGGCGGCTCATCACCCAGTCTGGGGACAGGTGAGCTTCAGTGGGAGGGCCGGGATACCCCTGCTCTGGGCAAGGACTGGAGCCAGGGTGGTGGTGGGTGGGAGCTGAAGCACGGGGTAGTATTCCTGCCCTGCCCTGGTGTGGCATGGAGAGAGAGCAGTTCTCAGAGGCTGTTGGACTCTTGGTGACCAGCCTCCACACAGGTCACGGTGCCACCTCTGCAGAAGGTGGGCTGAGCGCAGGAGTCAGTTTTGACAGGTGAAGCTGGATGCCCCCGATGGACGTATAGGTCCCCACAGGCATGTGAAGCCAGGGTGGCTCCAGGCTGGGGGCCTCTGTGGTGGGCTTTCACTGACTGCTAGCCTCACATGCCTTGGCAGGGTCTTGCTCTGGACAGGCTCCTCTGGCATCTCCCCCAGCCCCGCTTCATGCTCTGGACCTCTCGGCTGGTGTCTTCTGGGACACCCTCCCCAGCACCCGAGGATTCCTGCGGACCCACGCATGCCCCAGGGCAGCGAGAGGGGCACTTCAGTTTCTCTCCTCCTTGCTCTGGTGCCCCCTGCCCACGCTGAACCGCGTCCTTTTCCTCCCCCTGGGCGGTGCTGTGACCACTGCCCTTTACTCTTCTCTGCAGAAAGTCTCCTGCCTTCACCCCGGCCTCCAACAGCGAGTCGGCCCCGAACGAGGAGAGCGAAGAGTCCGACCGCGACCCCCCCAGCGATGCTTCCATCAGATAATGAGGGGAGGCCCCGCTCCCTCGGACCCCCTTCCTGCCACGGGGGTGCCTGAGCCACGCCTGGGAGAGACTGTCAGGGACATGGAGCCGCTGGTAAACGTCTGTCGCCCAGGCTCACTCCTGTTTTGGGGTGGTTGGCAGATCCCGCACCCCCCCTGCCGCCGGATATCTTGCAAATGGGAATAGCTAGATAGACCTGTGGGCCCTCGCCCAGGCCGCTCAGCCTCCAGCCCCTTCTCTATTCCCTTCCCCCGCTTTGGTTAAACTGCGGTTCGGGCAGGGAGGCTCCAAACCTGCCACGGCGGTGTTCTCCAGGACCTCTCCCCAGGCATCCCCAGACCCATCTCCTCCAGCTTCCGTCCTGGTACATTTGACCTGCCCCCTGCCCTCCCTGTGCCACACGGAGCCGAACGAGAGCCGTACCTCCCTGCAAACTGGACCTGACACTGGTGCCAACTGGACCGAGCCTGGGGCTCTCTCTGTCCTTGCTGCTGGCCAGGCGCCCGGCTGGTCCCCATGCTGCGCCGGGCACCCTGAGCCCCCCCGTCTCCTCTGGGGCGGGAGACGAGTCCCGCTCACTGTGCACTTTGCTTTGCCGCGCGTCGGCGGTGCGCTCACGTCTGTGTTACGGGGGTGAGGGGTCATTAAATTGGGACAGTTTCCTTTTCTACAGCTTCGCCGGGTGTGGGCTCTCCCTGTGCTGCCGTGGGCGCCGCGCGGCTTGCGGTGGGGGGTGTCCTCCACCGGACCCCCAAGCCCACATCAGTGGTGGCCTCCCGTTCCTTGGGCATGCCAGATGGGACTGACAGATGGGACAGTGGTGAGATCCCTGTTCTGGGAGCCACTGGCCCTCGACAGGCCGTGTGTAGCACCGGTGCTGCGGGGGCTGCCTAGTTCTTAACCTGGAGCGTCATCGATGCTGAGACTGAGGGATTGGAAACTAAGCCGAACGTGGCTCGCGACTTGTGGACCTTCCTCTCCCAGTGCCTGGTCTCCTCTGCCACACCAGGGCATCCCAGAGCATCTTCTTGCCTGCCCTCAGTCCCACATCCAACCTCGGCGTAACCGCAGCAGGGTTCCGCTGTCCCGCCGTCTCTTGTAGTGTTTGCCTGGCTGGCGGTTGCATGTGCTCCTCCGGTGACGGGAGGCTGGAGCCCGGCAGGGTGGCGGGAGGGGGCGAGCAGCCTGCTGAGAGACAGTGTTTTGCAGGGCTGTCTGCTGAGCAGTGGACCCAGGTTGCACAGCCAAGGCAGGTGAAGCTCCAGAGAAAAACGCTTCTCACAAAAGGTCCTGAAGGGAAGAGAAAGTAGATGGCAGTAGAGTTTTTGGATCATCTCTAAGATTAGGTAAGGTAGATAAAATGGGGGCTGAGGGATGCAACAGTTTATCTCCGTAGGTTTGGCTTGGGTAGCTAACGCTGCCGTGCACTTGAGCTGCGAGCACCGGTGCATCTGCGCACTGCAGTGCAGACGGTCGGCGTCTGGGTAGGGTGAGGTCCTCTGCCTGCCAGACGTGTTAAGGCATGCGTTGGCGTTTCAGCGTGGGCTAAGCTGGCTGGTTAGAGCCGGCGGGGAGGCAAGGCCCTGCAAACGGCAGAAGTTAGCAGCCGAGGAAACTGCTGCTGGGGCACTGCTGCTGGTGCCAGGAAATAGCAGTTCCTCAGCCGATGGGCTGCTGTGGCTGGGCTCCGACTCGCGAGTGCCATCTTTGCCTCTCACGGGGAAGCCGGGAGAGGGTCTCACGGGAGCAGCAGGGTGCTGGATAGCAGCAGAGGTCTGCTCCCTCCACCCTAGCTGCCTGTGGCTGTGCGGGCGGATGGGAGGTGTGTGCCTCAGTGCCTGCCCTGAGACAGGGCCTTTGCCATGGGCTTCACCTCCCACGCTGCCTTGCCCGACTGTTTCGGTTTCTTTCCCTCTTCCCTTTTTATTTTTCTTCCTAAAAGACCTGAGCCAGAGGAAGTATTTTAATCTGGGCTTTTTCTTTCGAGTGATGATGCCTCACGCGCAGTAGATCAGGGATCACTTTCCCTGGAGCCCTGGAGGCTCTTCTGGTTCATGCAAATTCCCTTTCCTCTACGTGCCTTTGCAGCGTTTTCTGCTCTTTCTCTGCTGCGAAGATCTCTGTGAGTGGCTGGCTAAGTCTGGCTTCCCCTGTGCATAATCCATGACCTGCTTACCTTGGCCTCTTGGTACTGCTTAAGAAACCCACAGGACTTTAGAGCATGTACCCTGAGAGATTTCAAGCATGAAGCACAGAAGGACCAACATCTCTGCCTCGAGCAGTCGTTGCCCAGAGGAGCAGCTGGTGCTGCCAGATGCCCGTGTACCAGGACATGTGGGGACCTCAGTCCCACACTGCTTGTCAGAACTTCATTTGCAGTGAAACTGAGATCTCCCCCCACCCATGTGTGCAAGATGCTGTTCTCTGGTATCACCAGCAATAGGCTCTGTTCCCCCACAAGCGTGACAGCCCTTGAGATCTCGCTGGCAGGACACACAACACTGATGCTTTGCCTCAGCAATTTCTCAGCATGGGAGGCACAGCCCAAGGCCTCCAGTGTTAGCCAGACCATCTCCCCTGCATCTACCTGTCCATCAGTGGTGACCCCACATCTTTGATGCTGGATAGGAGGAGATGTGGACCTTCCATCTATTTAACTCTTCTCTGTGGGCTCCTCTTCGTTCTTTGGGGGGTATCTAGCCTGCTTTTCTCCACCATGAGCCCTGCTGAGAACTGTCTAGGAACTGCTCAGTGCTGTGTTGCTTCTCGCGTCCCTAACCTCATCCCTTTTCCAGGACACCTCTCAGCAGCGCGTGCTCAGGAAGCAATATCACAAGACATTGTCTACCGAAGACCGAGGTCTTGGCTGCTTGATCTTTCTGAACACCTGCTGGTCTGTATTCATCTCACAGGGAATAATCGTATCTCATTTACCTTTAGACCCCAGCCCATTCAAAAATCTTTGTTTGGCCTAAACTTTCTGAAAGACTTGGTTGCAGGGGCAGCTTGGCCATGGATGGAGTGGGCCTTTTCCTATCATCAGGATGATGAATTGATGAAATAATGAACTTTGGCGGAGCAGGTCAGTTACTCCTTCCAGCTGACCGTGCTCACCCATGAGCATGGTGCAGCTGAGTCTAGTATGGTCCTTGGTGCACCAGAGCAGACCTTGGCATGCAGGGGACAAAGTACTGTCTCAGTGTCCGTGCATTAATGTGAATGTTTATTGCCCAAATGTGAATGTTTATTGCCCAAGTACAGTCCAAGCACAGGTGTGTCTTACTGAATGGGCTTCCATGGCAGGATGCATCTGGGCAGTCTCTCTGTCAGCATCCGTTTCAGGACTGTGGCTGCTGTCTCGTGACCTCCATCAACATTTGTCCAAGACCATCCTTTTAGGATCATTCTCTGGATTGGCAGTGAGGTCCTCCCATTGACTATTTAGGCAGGCTGGTTCAGCTCCCCCACCCTGCAGAAGTCCACGTTGGCAGAGACTTACTTGGACAGTCTGGAAACATGCTAGTGATTGCTCTGGCTTTTCCCTCCCCAACGTTTGGACTGTTGTGCCTAGGTGACTTTTATATCAGCAGTGGGAGTGGCACAAAACCCCTCCCTTGAGGCAAGAGCTGTCCCTGAGCAGGGACAAACCCACTTGTGAGCATCCTGCCTCCATGAGGTGCTGAGGGACGCGATCAGCCTTTGAGCCGGGGTGAGAGACGCAGTTCTCTGCCGTGGCCGCTGTGCTCCGTGCTCCCTGTGCTGAGATCAGCCTCTTGGCAAGGCACTTCTTCAACAGGTGGTGCCAGGCATTTTGCAGAAGTGAGCCCTGGCTCCCTGCTGAACGCGTTTCTGATCCTGTGGCATGCAGAGTGGCCTTCCCTGCCAGTGAAGTTGCCTCGGAGTCATCTGAAAGGTGAGCTCTCATCCTCAGAGACCCTGTCTGGCAAGGTAGCTGTGAGACCAGGCCCACTGAGTTTCTTGGTGAAGACTACCAGATTTTCCCACAGAGAGGGCGGGGAGCATTGCCCTCCTTGCACCTCACCACATGGATGTGGCATGTTCTTACTGGCTCTAGAGAGGGTTCAGTCAACTTAACCACTAAGTAGCCCAGATCTTCTTCCCGGTGTTAAGCAAGCCCGCTCCCTCCCTTCGCTCATTCCTGGATCCCATCTATTTTAGATCATATCTCAGAACTGAAAGAGTCTGATTTGTCTGTCCATTCCGTTAAGGTCCTGTATTTTCCACCCAGCACCCTTCTGCTGAAGGCGCTTTGTCACCTGTCCCACACGACTCGGCTTTGTGTGACTTAGCTTTTCCCTGTTTCAGGATTCCTTAGATGGACCTAAATGTGATGGTGACAGCCTTCGCTGGAGCAACTTTTGATTCCCTGGTAACGTGTTTATTACTCTGTTTATCTTGTTTCTTAGCGAAGAGGTAGGAGAGATCAAAGCTGCGTAGAAAGTTGTTCTTGTTTCCAGATTTGAGCTGGGAGATTGGCTTTCCTAAGCCTCGTACCCCTGCTACAAAAGCTTCGTTTGTTCTCGTAGAAGGCCGTACTCTTTATATGTTTATGGTTGTTGCTATCATCTCAGGTACCTGTGGCACAGAGTGTCCCAGAAGTTGCACATGATGATCAAGTATGTCAAATAGTCTGGTTACAGGTAGGAAACCTCCTTTCAGGAGGAGAGGTCAGAATTAAAGCAGAACACAGTGAAATGCTGTGTACTTGGAGGTGCACCTGGATGGTGCATGGACAGGCTCCTGAAAACATCTGGCAAGCCCCTACACATGGTGGTTAATGCTGGGAGCGATCGTAAGACAGCGTGGAGAACTGGATGGGCTACAGACAGCTTTAGGGAAGACCAGTCACAATTGCAAATCTTCCAGTGGATGTATGAGACTATGAGAGGTGTTTTAGATGTGAATTTTCTAAATGCTTGGGCCACTTTCTCTTGGGACAGGAACAAGGAGAGGATGCTGTACGTCCTCTGGCAGAGGGGGGGTATAGATTTCATAGCTTGGAGAGCAGCTACTAAGGTAACACTATGGAAAAGGAGCTCAAGCAGCCACCAAAAGGCATCGTGATCAAGCTGAACCAATATCACAAAAGATGGGAAGAGGCAGCATTTTCGGCTTCAACAGCAGACTGCCTCTGGGCAAGGTGCAAGAGGAAATAGAAATTCTCAGGGTAGGAAGAACCGTGGTTAATTGATATTTTTAATGTTCACAGCCACATTGTAGAGTTGCTAGCTCACCAGTCTAACCCGTTGGGTAAAGGTGGAATAGGCAAGAGCAGTTGTGAATTGGGGTTGCAAGCTGTGCTAAAAATCACATTCACTCTAGAGCTAACAGCCAAATAACATGCTCTGACACACAATTTTGTTAAGGCATTGAAGGGTCTTTTATATACTCCTGAATCCCCAAACAAAATGTGGTGATTTATTTTGTAAGTACCTCTCTGCTTCGTGTGAAAAGGAAAATTATGTTGTCATGGGAGACTTTGGCTGGGGATACTGAAGAATATGCTGTGCCATGGAGAGTTTCTCGTCAACTTACAAATGATAGCATGCCCAAGTAAGGCAATGATTTTAAATGTCCTTACGACAGATGAAGACTGGGTTAGGATTGATGGTTGCCTAAAGACAAGGGATCAACTGAGAAACAAATCAAGACATCACCCAGGACAAAAATGCCATAACAGAGAACTGCATGGTGTTATGTAGCCTTTTTTTACAGGAAATTGTTTTGGGGAAGTATTAAAAAGGTACGATTAAATGGCAGATCTTTGGAAAGAAGAGAGTTTTTTCCAGTTATCCAAAAAGCTGTGATTTAGTATGCATGAGAAGATAGCTTTCAGTAAACTACTTCCTTGAATAAGTGGCCATGTGACAATAGTACTTAGAAATAAGAATAACTAATAAAAATAATAATAAAGCCCAGCCTTAATTAATAAAAATAAGCCTTGTAACAACTACAGCAAGTGTGGGTGAGGGAAAAGGAATAGAGGGACAACAAAATAATTCATCTGTATAAAAAAGGTCTTCAGCTACTCATATCACCTCAAGAAAAAAGTAACAATAGCTGGATATCTAAGGACACTAACAGGTTGTTCTAGTTACATTTAAAAAAAAAATCAATCCTAGCAGTAATATAAACCTTTTTTTCTTGGCTGAAACTGGAAAAAAAAAAAATCAAAATGAGGCAAAAAAAGAGAAGTACTCACCAGATATGTCTGTTCTGTATTTGGAAAGAGCAGAATGCAGTCAGAGGGGAATGATGAAGCACTTTCCAGGCCATTAGCAATTAAGGGGGATCCTTGACAGGATCTTCTCAGAATAAACACTTCTACATTTCCAGGCACAGATGACCTAGAGCACGCTAATGTGGAGAGGTGCACAGGGTGCTGTAGCAGTGAACAAGCCACCGCACAAAGCCTGAGGCTGCCTGGGGAGAGAGGGTTAAGTGATGCTGGGAAAAAAAAACCCCACAGCACTGTCACTGCATTCCTGCAAACAGTGTTTTGCAAAGCACTCTAACCTCAGTGATGAAGGTGATGAAAAAGCGTTGGCTGCTGAAATCCATGGTTTGCTGATGTCAACTTTTAAATGCATTGGGGAAGACATTTAAAAAAGACTGGGTGGATGGGTGAACAAATGACGTCAGTGATTAGTCTGACAGGCCACGTATGAAAACCAATGAGAAACCGGTGGACAGGGAAGGAGGGTAGGAATCACAAAGGAATGGAAAAAAAATCTGCACGGGTTTATGGAGGGACGAGGAATTGACAGACAAAACTGATACCATTTTTGATAAGTAGAAATGATACAGACTCTCAAAAGCAGTAAATATCTCAGTCAAAAATGCCAAGAGGCATTAAAATATGTTTTTAAATAGAGTCAAAACATAGGTTCTGTTGCCATACATATATAGCCAATATTTAAGCTATGCATAGATACATCTAAGAGCAAGAAATACTAGTGACTAACCATCCCTGGGACAATGGGAGGGCTGGAAAGACTTAGGGAGCAGGGTCACAAGCAACCTCGTGTGAGTTCTCAGCCAGACACTGAAGCTGATGGCATCTTTAAACATCTTTTATCCCTTTGTGATACTGGTTGCTTTGTCCTGCTTTGCATCACAAGTTGGAGTAGATGGAGCAAAGACTCCTAACCATGATTCCAGCTGGAGAAAAATGCTTTGAGAGTGGAATTCTAGTTATTTTGCTCCTTAAAAAAAAAAAAAAAAAAAAGCAAGCAAGCTTTTTTGCCCAGTACCTAAAGTCACTTCATGATGATGGTCTAGATGGCAGTTTAGTCAGGCTGAGAAAGGCATCTGAGGAGATGGGGAAGCTGGAGGCTGTGTGCATTCAGTGAGATTTCAGTGTCTGCTTGGGGTCCAGCACCTAAACCAGTAACCAACTTGGTAACTAAAAAGCTAGAGATTACAGAGATTACAAACCCCCTTTTTTTTTTTTTTCTGTCCCAGGACTCAGAGCAAGGCCAACAAACGTTGCTCACTTGTTTGGTGGAGAGTTGGGCAATGTTCCAGGGGGGCTTTGAGACCTGCAATGTCAGAGATGTTCCACACACACACACACCCCCCATCCCCCACCCC
>WAAD01009130.1:287318-320354 GCA_013389945.1 Fregata magnificens
CCGAGCCGTGCCAGGCTGCATCCCGCCGGCTTGGTGCAGGGCTTTGCACGGCCCAGGCGCTGCGGGAGAAACCCGCCGTAAGGGGCGAGGCCCAGAGCGTGCTGGAAAGTCTCCATCCCTTGGGGAGGGGGTCCCCGAGGAAGGTGTGGGAATGGTGGGGATGCGGATCCGGGCTGGCAGGGGGTGTTGGGAGCAGGCCTGCCTCTCTGGCTGCTCGGCCGAGCCGGGCTCCAACTGGGCTCTGAGGATGAGGAGCAGGCTGGGGGAGCCACGCAGGTACTGGGGGGGGGGGGGGGTCACGCAGCTCGAACGTAACCCAACTCTCCTTATACTGCTGCTATTCCCGGTGGTGCCGGGGGGCTGGCAGCTAAGTTTAGCCCCGGCCGAGGTTACGACCTTTTCTTAAAGGCCAGGGGATGATGGCTCGCCTGGTACAGCGGCGGGGCTGGAGGGGTGCAACCCTGCACTGGGGTTCGTGGCGCCCCGGCCGCAGCGCACCGAGGGGCCGGGGGGAGCTCTCGGGGGTAGCTTGTGCACCACCAGGAGGCCCCTGTGTTTGCTCGGCAAACACGGCAGCACCGGGCGCCCTGCACCGGGGGCAGAGTGCGGCCGGGACGAGCCAACGCGGGNCCGGCCTGGGGGCAGCCACGGCCTCTCGCAGAGGCGCTGCTGCCGAGCTCGGACACGGCGATTAGTACAGCTCTGTTTAATTAGCAAGCGAGTCCTCAAGCACGGAGAGAGGAGGGAGGGAGGCAGGCTGCCGGCGGAGCATGTCCTGCGGCTGTGGAGCCGGGCAGCTCCTCCTCGTACCGTCGTGCCGCTTCCCCGCCGCCACCGCTCTCCTTCGGGGCAGGGGCTTCCCGGTTTCAGCTGCCGGCACGCCGTGCTGGTTCCCAAGCCGGTGCTGCGGGCGCCTGCGTCTCCTCCGGCTGTGGAGAAGCAGGGCTGGTGAGCCGCCCAGCGGCGTGCAGCCTGCCTGCTCTTGGGCCCCCAGCACAACCCCGCTAGCACGAGTGGTCCCGCATCCCAGCCTTCGCCCCGGCTGCAGGCAGGTGGTGGCCCCACAGCCTGCCCCACTGCCCCCGTCCCCTTGCTCCTGGTCCTCCCCACCATCCGTGCTCTCAAGGTCTCCCCTTACTCCTCCCCAGCCCGTTTGTTCGAGCCCTCACTGCTGGCCCTCTCACCTTGGAGCCCTTCCAAGGCTAACACCCCAAACCACTGAAGGTCCCGATCCGGTCCAGTTTCAGCCCAAAACAGCCCCTGGGCATGGCCTTCCAGGCCCAATCTGCAGGCAGTGCCCACTTGCGACTGGTGAGGGTCTTGCGCCAGAGAGAGGGACGGCCGGCTCTAACCCCAGATGGGAGGAAGGGGAGGGTGGAGGAGAGTGACTGAGGGCCAAAGCTGGACCCCTCCTTTGTGTCCTCTTCAGCCAGCGTGGATTCGGGCTCCAGTGGCAGCAACTGGGAAAGGAGCATCTGAGATAACCAGAGAAGTGAGGGGGGTGAGAGTGGAGTTGCCTGTGCTTCTGGCGATAAGCCTTGTACCCCCTTGTACCCCACTGCCCACACCTCCCCTAGGGCTCGGGCAGGACATAAAATGGTGCCTGCACACAGGCACTTGTGCCTGTGACATTGCATCCAGACGCAGCGAAGGGTTAGACCAACAGCTCCTGCAGTCTGAAATGATTTTGCTGTCCAAAAGAGCAAGCAGGCAGCTGCTGCGAGCCTCTGCCTGAGTGCAGATTGCCCTGCTCTTGTCAAACTGTGCCCCCCTGTACTTGGAAGGTAACTGACGCTTCAGGCCGTGCTGCTTTTGCTGATGCTGAGTACCTCCGTGTGCTCAGGGTGCTGTGTGGCATTCATTTTTTTCCAGAGGGCTGGTGGGGAGGATGGACCTGCCCCAAATACCTGCTGCTAAAGATGAGGGGGAGGCAGGAGCAGAGCAGGTGTGAGGAAGGGGGGCTCCCCATCTGATGGGAATCCTCTAGGTTATCTGTGCAGGCAGGCACGTGCTGATCCTACACCCCCCGGCACTGCCGGCAGCCTCCGGCTACAGGGAGACAAGGGTTGGGAGGTGCATTGGGCGCAGTGGAGGCATGGCATGGCTGCCCAGGGAAGCAGCCTGCGGTAGCCATTCCACATCTGTCCCTCACGTGGGTGCTGGGCTAAGGCTGAAGATGCCTTTGTGCAGCTCTTTTCGGTAGTGAGTTAATTGAAGTGGACACAGGCATCTTCAGCGAGGAGTGAAAGCGGTGAGTCATAGCAGGATCAGTCTTGTGATTTTAGTTCACGTCCTAACTACTTCCCTGTAGCTTTTCCAGGGTGACATGAAGGCAAGGTGTTAGGGCTCAGGTTAGGGTTTGGGTAAGAGGGAGCTGGGTAGATCTGAAAGCCAAAATATTGTTGCTGTAATTGCTGAGGGTAAAGGATTTACCCAAGTGAGGATGCCCTTAGCTGGCATCCTGACAGAGGCGCTTGGCCTTAAAGAGGGGCTACTGTGGGGTGGTACTGAGCTTAGGAGTGAAAATCCTGACCTAACAGGATGAGCCTTCCCTCTGAAACATCAGAACCAGGACACTGAACATGATGAGGGACACAACTGTAATTTCTGGTGGCTGCTGACACAGGGTGGAGTTAGACAGGACTAGTCTCTTTACCAATAAAAGCCTCTGCAGGCAACATGGGGAGTCCCGCAGGCAGCCTGCCCCAGACCAGAGATCAATAAAAAGCTTTTGTCTGTCTGCTCCCTTGTAGTGCTGGTGCTCCTTAGGAGTTGGGTTATAAAGATACAGTCACCCTAGAGCTGAGGCTGTTGGACTGAAAGGGAGGGAGCTGTGAGAATAGACAGCAGCCTCCGGTAGCTAGAATTTGGGCCTCCTGCTTATTCCGGGTTCAAACACAACCTCCCCAAATTGCCCCTGCTACTCCTGAAACCTCCCTCAGCTCTCTCCCAGCCCCTCCTACCTGTAGCCTCTGTTCTGGTAAGGACACAGTCTGAACGCTGGCAGAGAGCAGAACTAAGAGGAGGAAAAGCGAGCAAGGCCACGACTGGAGCCCCAGCATCTTCTTCTTATCCCAGGGCTTGTGGGAGGCAAGGCAGGACCTGTAGCATCTGTCAGATGCAGTCCCTAGCCCCTCTTTGCCTTTATAGCTTTGGTTCTGGCAGGCGCCTGGCCCCCAGCTCTCTGCTGAACTACCCCCCAGAGCTCCTTAACCTTTCAGCCCTTTTGTCCAGGGTGATATATTTCAGGGTGAGCTCAGCAAGACCCCTTCCCCTACAGAAAAAGGACACAAAGGTGTTTACTGAGTGTCTGGGAAGACAAATGTGAGTTGAGCTGCTGCTGGCCAGGACCTGGAGGTATCTGTCAGGGTCAGGAACGGGGTGACACTTTGAAACACATCCCGAAGGAGGATCTTGAAGGCTGCATTGTACAGCAATATTGAACATACTCCTCGTAGGCAGAGTGCTGTTAATGCTATTTCTCTAATCAGTGTGAGCATGAACTAGCGGTAGTCACACTGCTGGCTGCACAGAGCTGACACAAATTCAGCTCTGTGACAATATGGGCTCTCATTTTTAATATTTATATCTTGGTGAGCTGGTTGGCCTGGGAATGAAGAGCTCTTGCTGCAGGTGTGTGAATTCCAGCACTAACTCTATGAGATTTGTAGCGGTGACGGGAGTGTGGGTCTAGTACTAGCGGGCATATAACTGGCAGGCTGGTTGTCCTGAGTCACTCAACAGACACCATCTGGAGGGCTGGGCTGAGTTTCCAGAGGAACCAGCACAGAAAAGAGCTCATCGAGGCTCAGCTTGCACTTTCTCAAGCTCAGGCGCACAATGGAAGCGGGATGGCGAGGAGCAGATTCCTACCTCCTAAATCTTCTGGCCATTAGTTCCCCCCTCTTTGTTTACCTCTCCCATTTTACTGTAGTTTCTCACCAGCTGAACAAGGCAATGAGGTCACTGTTTGGAGACCAGGGTGCAGAAGTCAGCCTGGGTGTGAAGACAGAAACTAATCAGGAAAGTTTGTCAGGGGAGAGGAATGGGGGGACTGTACCCCCGTACAGGATTAGTAGTGGGTGTGCTGGGTGAGTTTAATAACACATTAAACTTCCCTTTCTTCAGTATTGTTGCACAAAGCAATTGGGTCGAAACTTGACAGGCAGTGTTCCGCTGCCTGCTTTTGCTTATTTTTTAAGGAAAGAAGAAAATCATAAAAAAAAGTCTTTTGCAGAGATAACAAAAGTCACAGTTCAGATACTTGCCCCATCTTTCTTTCCCTCCTTCCCTCACTTCCTTCCTAGTGTTTTGCACTTGCAGATGCAGATTTGTGAGTCCCTTTCTTCCCTGCCCAAGGAGCCAGAAAGTTTTACGAACCATTTTGCATCCAGTCCATGAAAAGTGAGTGTGGGGCTTCAGTCTGCAGCAGACACTGGAAGCAGGAGAGACTTTGCACAGGTGGGGGCATCCAAGTGTTAGCTCCACCTGATACCTGTGACCCGTGGGTGCTGCTGGTTCCAGAGCAATGCTCTGGTAATCCTGTCTGGCAGTCCCCTATCACCCCCTGGCCTGGGCCAGCTATCCGGGGCATGCCAGCAAATGGAGGGGCTCCCCGGGCCCCTGGCTAATGGCCTCGACCAACACATTTCATGGGGAACAGGATTTGTTTCGTACCAGCCTTTGAAACCACAAAGCACAGGTGGCTGCTGGAGAGTCACGGGATGTGCTGTTCATGTGGGCATTCAGATGGGGTGCCAGTGCACAAACAGAGTGCAGGATGTGTGCGCACAGCCAGCCCCTCTGCATGCTGGATGCGGTAAGGTATGGAGCTTTGCGGGGTGAAAGTTTCAGAGAGGTGGGAAAGAGAGGAAGGAGGATGGGAAGTGTGCACATGTTCATCCCACATGCAAGATGTCTCAGAGGATGTTGTTCTGTACTTTCTAGTCAAATTCAACCATCCAGAAGCAGCTGAGTCAGTCTGCTAGAGTATTCATGCTCCGGGCAAGACAGCTGCAGGCAGATGCATCTCAGGTTGAACACACCGGTTCCACAAGTCAGCTCTTTCCTGAGCAAAAGGTAACTACAAAAGCAACAACACTTTGTTTTTGATACGAAATGTAGCAGTGGTTTGATCTGGCATCCCTTGAATGTGGTGGCCCCCATATTGCAAGAAGAATGCCAGAAATGTGTTTGCAGCTTCTCCAAATTCCAGCTCACTTGCACGCAGATTGAGCCCTGCAGGGATGGACAGGCTCTAAGCTCTCAAGTGACGGGTCCCCTCCTTGGGTCCAGCAAAAGCTGGGGCTCACAGGAGGGAAGGAGTCATCGCTGTCCCATACCAATCAAGAAACTTCGGGGACTGTAGAAAATTTGCCAATTTTCTTGCAAATTTTGCAAATCCAGCAAAGCCTGGATAAATTGCAGGTGCTTTTAAACTCAGGTGCTGTGAAGTTGCAGCTCTTCTGTGTCCCAGATCTTTGCTGGGACTGCAGTAGAACTGAATAGTTGCTCTGACATGTCCTGGCAATGACTGTGAAGCGAAAAGGCCTTGGCAGACGAGTCCCCGATTGCCCCAGTTTTCTGAGACTCAAATAGATTATTGTCCTTCTTTCCTCTCTGGTGCTAACAAGTTTCCTCTGTAAAAACCCTTCCCCCTCTGATGCTGGGGCACTGATTCTAGAGCTTGCAAGACCACCAGAAAAGTGGTCTCCTGCTGAATTACAATCAGTCTTTTACAAACAGCTGCTTATAAAGGAAAGGAGCAGGGCAACTGGAGAGTGGGAGGACTAGGAACTGGGTGAAGTACCCTGGGGGAACACTACCTGGCCCATGGCAATGGAAAGGGCTGATGGTTGCTGCAGGCTCTAGAAGCAAGGATGATATTCATGTTGCTCCACTGGTACCACGTGTAGGAGTCTGGAGCCTACTGTGGTCAGGAGTCCCTCAGAGAATGGAAACTCTACTGATCTTGGCAGGGAGTAATCCCACTGCCTCAGAAGCGAGGCATTGGGATTACTCCTGCAGTAGCAATTCCTGGTCATCATGGCAGCCACCGAAATAGCTGCTTGCGAGGAACAGAAGGGCAGCAACTGGCTGCTTAAGGCAGCAGCCACTGTGTAGCTGTTCAAACCCCTCTTGGTTTTTGCGTCATCTTTCTGCAGGACTTCCTTTGTCCATGACACAGGATTGCTAATTCCTCCAATGCCAGGAGAGGCCAGTGAAGAGGGGGACGCTCCACCTGAACAGCCTGCAGAAAGGGACCAACAGGAGCTCACTAACCTTCCACTCTCACTTGACCAGCCAGTGCTGTGCCCAGGAAAGAGCAAAAGATGAACTGCAAAGCAGTGAAGGAGCCACTGCGTCAGTCCAGTCATTGACTGCCAAACCCTCCTTCCGTATCAGAAAGGCAGGCTGGACAGCTCTCCTGAAGGAAGAAGTTTAACCACTTGTAGCAGAAAAGCATGGCCTGAAGGTATTATGCCCATGCTTAGACAGTTTTATGCCCACCTTGGTTACTCCATCCATCCATTCATATCTCCCTCACTGCAGTATTGTCAACATGTGATCTCATATATACGCAAGATTTACTGCACAGACTTGTAAAGCCTTGAGCCTGGGTAGAAATCCATATATGCTGTTCTTTTTCTTTCATTCCCATTTGAGAGTGACATACCCTGTGGGTGGTAGTGGGGGAATCACGTACAGCATGCATGACTGTGTGTCGTATTTACTGTTAATGCTGTAGCTGCTGCCTCTGTCTCTTGTAGCCCTCATGGAATATTTTATCAGGGAGGATGGGCAAGAGGGACGATATTGCTGTAGCGTTCTGATCTTTGTATTTCACGTGATTGTCCTCTTCTTACCAGGGTGCTCTGGATTTGGTGGGGGTTATATTGGTATCTGGCTATTACACTAGTGGCAGCAGGGGGGGCAGATCTTCCCAGTGAATCATGGGACTTGAGGGTAGTCCACGTGTCCCAGCTCAGTAAATACACCTGTCATCCCATCGTTCCCTCATCTACTTGTTTCTACAAGCATCTACCACGTTTATGTCCATTCAGGTACTGGCATTAAAAAACCACATTCCCAGGCCAATGTAAAGCTATGCAATTTCTAATGCCCTTTTTTTTTTTAATAGGGATCAAAATAAGCTACAGTAGTCTTTTATCACTACTTACGCAGCCAGGCCAGAGGAGAACCGAGCAGCAGGCTCTACTTGCTGGCAAACCAAGGGTGACCACAACAACTGCAGGAACGTGGTAGATCCTCAGAGACAGAGAATGCGGAAGATCTGCAGGAACCTGCTGATAGGACCCTTCTGATTCCTGCCCAGCTAGTCACTAGTCTGCTTTCTAGGCAACTGACAGGTAGGAGGAAATAATTCTGTACTAATAGCTCTGGGACAAATGCCAATTTGCCTGTGAGACAGGAGGTTAAAGGTTGTTTATGTGATTAACACAAATTCAGATTTAGGGCACTTCAGGTTCACATGGTCATCCAAGGAGTGCCAGGACTGACTTGAACACTGATGTGGCATTCCTGGTAGGAAAGTGCCAGTCCTATTTGAAACATAATTGGATTCGCAGCAAATACATTCCAAAAAGCACAGTGAGACAACCAATGTTACCAGTATACTTGGTAACTTGAGCAAATCAGTAAGGCAAAGATAATTCTAAAGTTTTTTGCTTTTTTTTTGGGGGGTGGGGGTGTTTGTTAGTTTGTCTCCTTTTTTTAAAAAACTTTTTAAAGTTGTATTTTTTTCCTACTCACTTTGCATATTCTGTGTTGAAGCACTCTAGCTATAGTCTAAGTTAACCTTTCTTCCCCCTCCCCCCAAATCTCTCAACTCTTCTTTGAGGAGATTTGTACAAGAAAAAGATGCAGGTAACTTCCCCTCAAAGCCCTGCTGGGCTTTGCAGGACAAGAGCTTCAAAAGGATCAAACATAAAAGGGCCTAAACCCAGCAAAATCATATCAGTCCTGTGTTAAGGAGAAGCTGAATGGTGTACTTATAACCACGTACAAAATGGGAAGGGAATGAGCATTTTGTACTCAGTGGTTAGTTTGGCTCTTCTCAGACTTTCTTACAAAGATTTTTTTTTTTTTTTTTTTTTTTTTTTTTTAAAATCAGAGCAGCTTACTTTAATCTGCAAAGCCAGGGCAAAAACAGTCAAAGTGGCAGCTATGTTCATCACTGACTTTCTTTGTGGAGATATCAAAAGACAGGCTGGGAATTGCTTTAGCCTGGTGTGTAACTTCCATTTTGTCCTCACTTAAAGCACTGTCATATTATGGGGTAGTTCAGACAAGAGAAGACGACTGCTGCATAAAACGAGTTTTATTTTTAGTTAAAGACAGTGGCAGATGGTTCCCTCAGCGCAGCCGGCGGGCTGAAGATCTGGTGATGGGAGTTGTTTTGGTGGGGGTTTCTTCCTCTCTTAATTCTGCCGATCGCTCTAAGAGAGTAAAATGTGTCAACAACCAGTACTCCATTGCCTTGAACAGAGAAATCTACAGGCAACCTAAGGAGTACTCGGAAGCCCTACACACCTTCTGCCCATTACCAAAGGAATACCCCTGATGGGCCAAATCTATAGTCTTTCTCCACTTCTCCACTTTCTCCCTTTGAGCAAACATGTACAATGCCTTACCATCCTCAGAGCTGTTCTCATCTTCACTGGAGAAGGTGATAATAGCTTTTTTGGTTGGAGGGCGCTTTGGGGCACGCTTATGGTTTCGGAGCATGCGAGGCTGGGGTGTGACAAAATCTTCATCCCTGTTGGCTGTGCTCAGGGGCTGGCGGCATGAACCTGCCAAGAAAACAACGAAATTTAAAGAAAAAAAAAAAAAAAAAAAAGAAAGGCAGCAGCCATTCTGTCTGTAAGGGTGAGGAAAAGTCCCTAGGTGTCTCTGCTGGACTGCAGGACCAGGGGGAAGGCAGCAGTCTCACAAAAGGAACATACTTCCTGTTGGTTTCCGCTTGGCTGGCTCTGGCATTGGAGTTCCACTACCTTCCTGGCATGTCTCTGCTGAATCCAGCCCTCGGTTATGGGAGGCAGACAGCTTCTGCTCCAGCTCGTCAGCCAGAGCCTGATGAAAATGTAACACAGTGGGGAAAAAAGAAAGAAAGAAAAAAAAAAAGAAAAAAAGAAAAAAAGAAAAAAAGAAAAAAAGAAAAAAGAAAAAAAGAAAAAAAGAAAAAAAGAAAAAAAGAAAAAAAGAAAAAAAGAAAAAAAGAAAAAAAGAAAAAAAGAAAAAAAGAAAAAAAGAAAAAAAGAAAAAAAGAAAAAGAGGGTTGGGGGAGAGAAGTATTACATCCCTATCAGAATTGCTAGCAGGTTCTCTGATAAATTGTTGGGGGCAAGGAGTAGCCTGCTTAATTTGGAGAACTGCAGGGCTTTCCAATCATTGTGTCTAAAAAGCAATTGTTTTCCTGGCCTGGACACTTGCCCCCCATCCTTACTTTAGTCTCAGGTTTGCCGCCTGCTCTGCGGAATCGAGCCAGAACAGTTTGGAAACAACTGTAGACAGCTGGGTCTTGGAGCTTGTCTGCAAAGCAGTCAAAGTTGTCCTGCAGCTTGTGAAGGCCCCGTTCTGAGAGGGGAAGCAGAGTAAGGCAGTGGGACAGATCCCGATATTGACGCTCAGTTCTGGGAAAGAGAAAGATTGCCCTTAGCTCTTACAAAAAGGGGTGTGTAAGGATGAGCACATCCTACCTAGAACTACAGCACATGGGGATCCTGTGGGAGCTTCTGCCCTGCAGAACATGAGATTCAGGTTGTTCTGTTACAGGTCAGTTACAGAGTGCTGTGCCATACCATACCAACCACTTCACAACCATCTCTGTATTCTATCAAAGACACTGACTTGGTGTCTGTCAGGAAAACATGAAGGCTTCACTGTTAAACAGTCACTTGTTTAAAAAGTGTCAGAAGTTATTGCTGGCTAGGAGAAAAAAATACACTCAGTGAGGTGAGGACTCCTCTTGAAGGGCCTTATTTCAACTGAATAATAACAAAACCCTGGCTGCTCATTTTTGCGTGTTTGAGGTAGTCTCAAGCAGAAGCTTTATTTGATGTTCTCTCTCTCTTTCCCGGCCAGTTACATAAAGAAGGCCATTTTCATTAAGAAATAAAGTGAACAAATAACAACTGCTGTTTAAAGGAGGACTACGATCAAATTCCAGCAGAAGTTACTGAAAAAAAAAGGGGGGGGGGGCAAACTAACATCCTTAGTGTAGCTCACTGTGATGGAATGGGAGGAAAAAAAACTAGGCCAAAGCCCCTGTTATTAATATATGCAAAGCAGAAGTCCAGAAGTCTGTCTTGCATATACCCCCTCAGAATGCACTGTCCAAATGCAGACAGATGGAGAACAAAGCTGCAGCATTGAGGTGCTTCCACATCTAAAGTCTGAATGATACTTGGCACGTTGCTATGTTTAGAGCTCCAGAAATGCTGAGGAGGGTGATGGTGGCTGCAAAATCTCTTCTGATAAGCTCCTGTTTTAGCCTGGAGTGAGAGTCTTGCTCTAGCATTACCACTAGTGTGCATTAAACTGATCATCTTTGTGCTACAGAAATATTAGGGCATTTTAGTAAAGGCTACACATGGCTTACACACGGATGGTTCTTTACAAACGTGGTGTGAAGAGCTCACCAGTGTTCCTGGGAGGCAATTTTGGAGAGAGGGGCCACTCTCCAATCCAGCTTAGGAAACAAAATCCAAATATTTCTGGGGAATATGCAACTCCCTGAAGCAGCTGAGCAGGTCACATGCCCAGGCACTGTGTACAAATGGCCAAGATAAGCAGACACAGCTTAAACCTCAAGGGCAAAGCCACAACGATGGAGAAGGAAAACTACAGGAATGGAGGAAGGCAGGGTGCACCAAATCCAGTGGAAGGTAAAATGAAGATACCACTGAAATCACATGACAGAGGCAGATAAATTTCTATTATCTTATGGCAGAGGGGTGAGGGAAGTGTACACCTGTGTCAGTGAAGTTACAGCTTGGGAAAAGGAGCAACAACAAAAAAACCCCCAAACCCAGGAAGCAAAACGATATCCCACGTTCACAGGATGGGTCCTGCACTATGTACTCGGTAATCAGTACCATGAGCAAGGCATACACATCTTGCAGACAGAGCAGAGCAAAGGCATAAATGTATAGTGGCACAAGCCCTTGAATAAGAAAACAGAGTCCCAGGCATAGAGTTAGTACTGAGCAGCCCATGCACACAGAACAAGGACAGGCCTATATCAACTAGATAGTTGAGATCACCTCAGGCAGGACTGCTGGGGAGATCCCAACTTCTCAGTCGAACACACTGATGTCTTAGCTGAGATGCAAGGGAATAGCCTGTGGAGGAGGACCACAAACGTGCATAAAACCCGCACGTGGGGTGTCTCCTTGCTCAGCTGTAATGCAGACCTAAATTATCACAAAACCTTTTCCCTAAGAAAGGAGGGAAGGGAGAGGGGCCAATCACAGTGTAATAAGACCAGAAGCCTTAATTTATACATATTTATTCATGTATTTTTAGGAGGAAGATAGGGGGAAAAAAAAGAAAAAGGGACCCAATCCAGGTTATGTCAGCATTTGTCACTTTGCCACATGAAGAATATGATGGAAACCTGTTACAACCATCATATACAAGCTAGTTTCTTGTAACAATTCCTAAGAAGCAGACTTGCTTGTCAGGAAAATTAGGATTACAACCCACCTGGCAGTCCGGAATCGCTGACAAATTTTCTCCGCCAAGCTCTCTGTCTGTTTGTCTTTTGTAATATATGAGAAGAGATGTCTGCAAAGGAAAAAAATGGCAAAGTTGAGAGCCAAGAGAGGAAACCCCATTTCTGCCTACACCATGGGATGCTTGCAGCTATCCTATCCAGTGATCAGTGGGGTGGTCTTCCAAAAGAAGACAAGAGGGCTCTGCATGCCTCAGACTTGGTTCAAGAGAAGCTATAAGCATATATATATTTCAAATAGTAATCAGAGTCCCTGTTAGGGGACATAACATATAATTAAAAATGCATGTTTGCATAATAGCACCTGCTTAGGATGAAACTAAGAAATCCAGCTAAAGCGAAGACCCTTGCAGGTCTGGAGTGAGAAGTGCTAATGTCTGTGCGGGGTCTGAGATAGGAGGGACGCCAGAAAGACTGCAGTGTCGACTTTTGATCAGCTCCCTCCATCCAGTTTTAAGAGCATGCAACACCTCCAGACAATCTCCTCACTTCACAAGTTGTGCTGACAGACTAGTGTGTCTGACAAGCAGACCTTGAGGGGGGTAGGGTGGCATGCAGTATTCCCCCCACCCCCCCCCAAAACAGTTCCTGTGACTTTTTTCATTATTAGTTTGCTGAAGGTGTGTTGCTGTATTTTGGATCAATGCAAAAGAGAGCGTTACTTTGCACTAAAGTGGGAACAAAGCCTACCAGAACTTAAATGCTAACCTGATCCCACATTTTTCTTAGCTTCTTGAGGAACAGAGAGACATGGACTTTAACACAGTTAAGTATTTCTGCATTTTGCATGATGTCCTCATAGAAATCACTGAATAACTTCTATTTATTAAGAAGGTCCTGCTGGCCTCCCTTTTTCTTGTATCAACATTTCTGCTAACTTAAGCTCAGTGAGGTTGCCACTGGCCTTGATATAACTGCTCTAAGCACATACTTGTTCAGTCTTTGTTATGTCTACAACCACCACACCAAACTTCTTTTTCTAAGATACGGAACAGAGACCGTATCCTCAATAGTCCTCCCTTGGCATTTGTTTCAGCATCAATTCATCTTTATTTAACTTAAGTGACCAGAACCGTGGCGGCATTCCAGGCAAGGTCTCACCAGCACTACCAACACTTCCCTATACGTAAACAGAAATAACTTGACTGCTAAAATAGCAAGTGGAGTGCATCTCTAACTTTAGCCATAGCTTTAAAGAAGAAGTTAAACAATTTCTAAACATTCAACCTTACACTTTGTTCTGCTAGTTTTCATCTCAGTTATTACTGTAACCCTCTTATTCTCCATGAGTTAGTCCTCGTGGAGAATAAGAGGGTTAGCTGAAAAACAGTGGGAGTGATGCTCCCCCATTACCCCTATCTTTTTTTACACCTCCCTATTCTCCAATTTGGCAAGTATCCCTGGAGCATAAGCCACTGCTTCCTTCCCAGCCTGTGCTTTTGTCCACCACCATTTCTGAGTTAAACCGAATCCTCTCCACAATGTAAGCATTTCGTATAGTGCTACATGGGGAAATAGTTCAGTTTCAACTACTATTCCCTTTTTTCCCATTTAAAGGATATAATGTGGTGTGCTAACTGACGATCAGGTCCTCTTTAAAATTAATTAGCTTTAGACTAATTTGATACCTGTCTACTTTGTTAAATCAATACTGCCTTTTCTCTTATTTGCCAGGCACCTCCAGTTCTCTCCCTGTATGTTTTTGGAAGTCAGAAAAGTCCATCTGTAGCTGTATTAACCACACTAATCACACTTTAATGCAAGTGGTCTGTGGTAACACCTCCAGTTTGACATTTATTAAAAATTGTACTGAAAATTCCAAAATTATGTCCCATTCTTTTTATACATGCCGCCTTCTTGTTTCTCTGTGATGGTTTGCTTCCACTTCAGACACTAACTTCCCCTTCTATGTGTGCTGTCAGTAGCCACATGCTGTATTTCCCATTATTTCACATTACCCTCCTTAGTGAAAGCTGAAGCAAAACATCCATATACTTTTGCAGCCATAAATTATTTTCAGTCTCAATTTCAGGCTCACTAATAGACCTTTTCTGTGCCTTGCAATTCCTACCTGTCCAAAATCCCATCCCTCTTCCTAAATGCACTGGTGTCTCATGGACAGAAAGACTAGTTGAAAAGTCACTGGAGATTTTATTGTTCTTCTCTTCAGCAACAGCAATACTTTTTTTTTGTCCAACACTCCTTTCTGTAATCCACAGGGATCCAGGCAACTCAGAAAAACCCTCATGTGGTTAAGTTTAAGATATGAGGGGCAAATTCCTGCAATTTACCACTAAAGACATTCTTTGTGCTGTCTATGAGCAACCAGTACCCTCAGACTGAAATATTCCAATATGTCTCTAAACTATGGAGTAAGGCTTTCTTGAAATAAAAAATAAAATTTAAAAAAAAAAAACAAAACCAAAAACGAAAAACCAACCACCCCCCCCAAACCCGTTACTTTAACTACAACTTTACTAAAATTGCCTACAAAAATCCAGTAGGCCACCAAAATGACAAAGGTAGCAGGGTCTTTAAAATCTGTTGTATTCTCCTAATGTTGCATATCCACGTTCCCATGCATAAACCCAACTGTTTTCCGTTTCTAGAGGGAAAGTAATTTTGAATGAGTTAGTGGAAACTTTGTGGAGTCTCTCCTCACCCCCAACTATCTGGCTTTAGAACCGATTCCCCTCAGCACAACTCCATTTCAGGCGCAGACTGAAAAAGTCAGATCAAGGAGAACAACTGAAAAAGCATTTTGCATATGTCACTGTAGTTTCTCTTCCCTGGATCTGGCACCCCCTTTGCATGAACATAGTCCTGGTCAAAAGAGATTTCTTTAACCCCAGAATACCTCATAATAGTGTGGAAGGATTCCTCCTCTATGCCGCAGTTAGGATCTGAGAGACGACTGATTATGTCTGGAAGCAGGTTATAGATGGCATTACCCTGTGCAGGATACAAGGTTCTACATGAGATACAGAATTATGAAGGATAGCTTGAGTCAAGCCAAATAAGCTGTCCACTTAAAATTACCTCCTTTCTCCCCACTCCAAATCTACAGACTGAAAACATCAACTTTTTGAAACGAGCTGTACACAGCCAGCCGAACCTATCCAGGACTACTTGGCTGAAGCTAAGGGGGAAAAAAAACCCCAACCAACAAGCTAACAACAATTGCAGCCCGTGGTTTGCAACAGCTCTGCTTTTTGGCAGACTTGGATGCAGTTTCTTTGCTTTCCAATCTTGTCACAACCCAACACAAAAGCTTCCTGATAAAGGAAACTTACACAGCAGTTCAGCTCAAGGACATGCCTCCCATCTTGCCTGAAAAGGCCTAATCCAGGTTCCTTTTCCCACTGCTTTTTCATGGTTTTATCATAGACACTGCAGAGATAGGAAGTCAGTGCAGTCAGGTGGCTGGCCCTGCTTTTAACAGAGCAAGCCAAGATATCGTTGCAGCTTCTCAGGCAGTAAATCTCAAACTCTGAAGGGCCTGCAGCAGGCTTCATGTTGAATGAACAGCATACGGGGGTAACGTTGCTACTGTTCTTACCTGCTTGGGCTGTAACTGCTTCAATTTAAGTATCTCAATGTCACACAGCCAAGAACAACTTCGAAAGGTTTCAGAGATGATATATTGCCTGAGCCATAAGGTCAGTGATCTCTGTTGTAAGGCCTAAAGGTAAACTGCAGAAAACTGTTCCCAACCCTGTGCTAGGTATACACAAGAAAGCAAAGGGACAAGGCACTGGTTTGGAGCCTGCCTTCCGATGTGAATGGATGAGGTCAAATTCAGCAACATCGGGGCTGAAACAAAACTCGTGTTGCAAAACTTCCTTCACCTATCCTCATTTAGGCAATGAAGGACAGACAGCTGCTCTACACCGCTGACACACCTTCTCCAGGACTCAACTCTTGTGTCATTGACCCAGCCTCCAGCAGCCCTTCCCCACTCTTGTGAACTAAGGTCCCTGAGCATCCACTTGCCTTGTTGGAGAGTTCACTGAAAAAGTTCTGAGCCACTCCCATGATTGCCTCCTCTGGGTCTATAAGCAGAGTTGCCATTTCGCTCACTTGGCCCTTCACCTTTACCATGTCTTTGAGGATGAGGTGAGTCATCACCAGTCCAGCCGTCTGCCTCACGGTTGGGCAGGGGTCCCGCAACCTGACAGAAGCATATAGTTACCGCAGAAAGCAGCTGAGTATCTCCAAGTTACTGATACCCATGACAGCTTACTCCGCAGCCCAGGTCTGTTGTCTCCCTGCACTGACACCTTCAAATTTGGTTTCCTGGGTCATTCTCACCTTCCAGAGGCCCAGTGTCACCCTTCCACAGAGCTCTCATTGCCTGTCCTCTCCCAGCAATGAGCATAGCATTACCTGGCATAGAGGTGTGATGTCCAAGGCTCTACCAGGTTAGGGAAACGGATGGCCAGATCTCCTGCTGCAATAATGAGGTTGGATCTCACACCAGACAGAGTAGACTTCTCCATCATAGTGAACAGCAGGCGCAAGTGGGAGTCACAGAACTCAGAGCTGACGAGATAGGGTACAGAAAAGAAGGCATAGATACCAAAATTCCATCTCTTGGAGAGCAGTGAGACAAAAAAAAAAAAAAAGAAAACAACCCCCAAAAAACCACAACCCAAAACATATGAACGCTCTTTTCTGTTTGTTCTCTCCACGGGAAAGGAGTTGCGATGTTTGCTTGTGCTTTAGTACTAGGAAGGCTGGGAAGAGAACACTGGCACAGATAGGCATTACCTGATCATGCAGATTTTGCCAAGAGTCAGGGCTGCAGCAGCCGAGAGCGCCGAATCACTGTAGAGCCCAGGATTGTTGCAGATCTTGAGCACCAGTGGAACAAAGGCAGAGAACAGGTGCTTCCCTAGAGAATGGGGATAAAGACTGCAAGTATGAGAACACTGTTTGCACATCTCTTTAAGGACAATTACTCAATTTATCCCACAACTCCTGCAGACTATAGGAACTGGTTGACTCACTTTCACCATTGAAAAACCACCTCCAGAGAGGCAGAGCAAAGAAACAGACAGCCTATGTAGAAACTGACACCGGACAAAAATGACAGTGTTTCCTTCTGAAGGAAACAGCCTTCCTCCTTCTAGATCTGTTACCCACCGTACCTGTTCTTTCACACAGGCAGACGGAGCCAGTGCTCCTTGGTGGCAGCCACACTTACCATCTAGAAGTTCCGTCTCACAAATACTGCGGATGAGCTCAGCCTCGGTGTCATCAGCTGAGGCTCCCACAAGGCCCAGCTCCTCCTCCATAGTGGTCTCATTTCCTGTGCTCTGTGCAGAAAGGAAGACTGTAAAAAATATGACAGGCAACAATAACCCCTTCCTTCACAAAGTACTCTTCTCTCAGGCAAGAGGTGCATGCATGTTACCAGCAGCATGACTAGAGTTGAGAAAAACAGACTGATGGAGAGTTTTATAACCCACTTTTCCCTGAGAACTGAATGAAGCTGTGAAGGGTAGTCCAGGATTTGCCAGTCTGTGTGCCACAGAACACCAATGAAAAGAAAGCCTGAGCTACTGAAGCTACTAAGCTGAGACAGACATAGGACACATCTGCCATCAATGCCCGAACCCGGCACAACTTAAGGGACATGCAAATCCTAAAAGCAATAAGTTCAAAGTGGCCTTTGAATTGCTGGTCTTGTGAGCAAGATTACGGGAAACCTTATAGCAAGGCAAAAGCAACACAAAGGGGGAAGAAAAAAAAAAGAGACACGGGCATTGCACAGGGATCAAATCTGCATCCAACTGCTGCTTCTTGGAAAATCTCATAGTAACCTCCTCCTATGTGGGAAATGGTAGTGACACTGATAAGCAGGGTGGATGAGGAAATGAACTACAAACTCTCTGGACATAGCAGTGTAGGCATCTAATAGAGACTGGATACCTAGAGACACACAACTTTTTTCTCAATTCTTACCCAAGAAAGTCAGCCTCACTACACTCTGGAAAATGTTCTAAGGTAGACCTAACCAAACAGGGTATTTCTATCATACAGATCCCATTAAGAAGGCTACTGTTAAACTTTAATCATTACTACCCGAGAGAGGATAGGACCCTCAAGCCCTATGGACCAAGGTTCTAGAAGCCCTTTTCTAAAACTCAGGGCACAAATGGGTGTTCTTCACCACTAGCAGCAATTGCTAAGGATTGCACTGGTAAGAAAGGAGGTGATGAGTGGAAAGGAAATGTTTGCCTGAAGCAGGAAGATAGGCATGGCCACGACATCACCCTTCATTCCCTCCCCTCTACCTTTTCAAAACCCAAGAACAGTGTGAAAGTTTTACTGAACAGGGTCATTCAGGGATCTCAGCTCTCCCGGTCAATCCTGACCAACACATGTCCATTTCTAATCCCGAAGTGTGCATTACCCTGGACCTCATGCATCCTCAAGAGTGCATTCTCCAGAAGTTTGCTGCGGTAGTAGCTGGGACACTAGAAGAGCTGCCCACAGGAAAAAAACCCTCAGTTCTCACCTGGGGTCTCTGCTTCTTTGTGCTGCTGTTAGAATGCTTCTTGGATTTCTCCTCTTCTTTGAGAATGCGGCGTCTGCGTAGCTCTGCACTCACTGACACTTCCAAATATGCTACCTGCTGCACTGCCACCTGTCCCACAAGGGACACCAGGTGCATCAGCAAGAATGTGGGGAGACTGCTAGCATCATCAGAGACTCTGCTGGGAGAATCCCCTGGATCTAGTGGAGAAAAATCACTACAGTTCAGTGTTGACCTAGACTTCTTCCCCCATCTGTTACTGCCAAGTCTCACTATATAACCCATCTCCATGCTCCACAGACTCCTTCACAGCACTCACACCCTTCCACGCCAACACCTCTGCTAGCCCCTCAGCTCTGTTCTCCTACAGTTACTCTAGGCCACCCAGTCGCAGCACTAGAAACCATGGGTACAGATCTCCTTCACCAGCTTTTTTTCCTCACCAGCTTTCTGCCCATCAGCCTCCTGAAGCTTCTCCAGAGCTTGCTGACTGCACACCTGCAGGATGTGAGCACATATTTCCTCTGCCCCTTCTGCTAGCTGGTAGATGAGCGTTACTGCTGCCTCCATGAAGGGGATCCAGTGACCACTTGGCTGGCCAAAGCCTGATGAGAAGAGGGAGCCATGTACCACACATACCAGCAACAATACAGGCTGTCTCACAGCCCAACTCCATCTCCTCCAAACCTACTGCTGACTTAAGCTCACCTTTACTTACAGCCTCACTCAGGCAACCAAAGAGCATGTGGTTCTGTAGCAGTCGAAAAGGTGCATTGTTCTTCCCCAGTGCTGGCTGCAGAGAGAACAGATGAGTTACTCTTGCCACATAAGAGATCCCCCCATGCCCTTCCTGGTACTTAACCTTGCTGTGTGCACAATGCTAATCAAACCCATGCTAGGCCCATGGCAGGGACATCCAGTACTGCTCTGCAACTAAAAAAACACAGCAGGGACATTACTGTCACTTTTGAAGGCATGGTGGCAGCACTGGGATTTAAAGCTTGGCCAAATGATGATCCCAGGCCAACTTGGACAGTTCCACTATTTCACCTTAAATCAAAATAACTCTTTTGAAATCTCAAAATGAATCTTTTTAAATCTGATATTATTTACTCATTCTCCACAAGGAATGAAGAGGGAAACCTTTAGAGCATCTTCAGAATTATCAACAGTAAGTCAACTAGATGCCCTTGCCTAGGGGTACTCCAGAACCATGACGTTTTGTTTAAAAGCAAAATATCATCAGTAGAAATATCAGAGGATAGCTCTGGATCCAGCACCACCTCACACTTGAGCTGTTGCATCTGCTCTGTATCAGTCCCACCACATTTTAGGTTGGGAATAAGATAACCCAGAGAACTAATAAACCAAGTATGACAATGCCTGAGATATCCCAGCACGTCTGTGGCTGCCTGATCAAGATATACTTGACCAAAAGTTACTGCTTGAGGATTTATCAGCTTTCAGTAGCTGGAAACAAAGTTTCTCAATTCACTACAATCCTACTCTCTGTACTGAATTTCTGGTTGTCCGGGGGAGGGGAAGGAAGAGCTACCACAGTCATTCAGGTATCTACAGTTCCGTCCCTTCTCACATACAAACTTAACTGCAGAGTTAAGTCAACCTAAAATTGAATTACAGTTGTCTTCAGAACATTTAAGAATGTTGCAATACACGTTAATTCATGAAGATCCTGCAGTAACATCCCCAGTGGAAGGGGCAAACACAGAATAACGGCGCTATGTGAAGGAGGGCTGCTTGTATGCTGGAACTCCTGAACCAAAACGCCCTAAACGCTTGATTCAAAAAGACAAAGAGGTTTTTTTTTTTTAAGTGCATTTAAAAAAAAAAAGTAGAAATTGTTCCCCAGACAAAGAAGCCATCAACCATCATGTTGTTGTAAGTACAGCATGGACAGGTTTGAAAACCTTTCATGTTTTATATTCAGCTGTACAGCTGACAACTCCCAAATATCAACTAATAGGGAGGGCAAAACACCAGAAAACATCAGTAGAGGAAAGGGCTTCATGGTTGAGGAAACACAAATCAGCTTAGAACTGGGAGTCTGAGGAAGAGAACTGAAAGAAAAACAGATTTTCTTGTGCACTGAACTCTTTACTAATTGAATTCAGCCTGTTGCCTAATGAAAATTCTTTTATTACATGTTCACTGATGTGTGCTAAGCTTTCCAGACAGTGCTGCTGAATGGTCTCAACCTACTTCATTTCAAAATTGGTAAAAACTTAATCACTTCTCTTCTCTCTTCTCAGTACAAACCATTTTCCCCTCTTCTTTGTTTCTGGATAACTCTGTTTCTGGATGACCTCAAGAACAAGCTAAAAGTCTTACCTTAGGGTTACTGGCAAGTTTGGAGATCGCATTGCATACTTGTTGAGCCAGGCGATAGTCTTCACATACCTTCTCAGACAACCCTACTGTCACCAAGACATCCAGGTTGCTACCTATGATCTCTGGCTTCCCTCTGTGGAATGGAAGGGAAGGGGGTATTACACAAGTTGCTGCTGAAAGTTACAGAAGTATGCAAAGAACATAATCTAATATATTTGAGAATCTAAAAAGTTCATGACGAGCATCTATAGGACAAAAGCAAAACCACCTCCCTTAGCAGATTTGTGAATAAAGCAATGCTGTTCTTATTTCACACACGCATACCCATAGACTCAACACAGGATCTCATGGGATACCCTGGAAACCTACCATTTTCTTTAAATCCCATGATTTTAGGGAAGGATATTAATTTTGAGACGATGTCTACAATTCTGCTGCAAGCACGTGGGATAGGGCGGTAGAAATACCTTGGAAGGAATATCTAATACTCAAATTGCAGAACTGGCTGTAAGCTCCTGAAATGGCTCCAACTCTAGAGCCAAGGACTTTAAGATCATCATTATGCAGGCCTATTTTTGACTGATGAAGGACTGAAGTAGGAAGAACAAGGAGAAATCAACAGGTAAGCTAAATGCCAAAGGGTTACTGGGCTGGGAAGCTGAGGAAATTAAAACCTTACAGTGCAATTACACTCTTTTTGCTCCCAGAAAAGGAAGCAGATTCATTTCCCTCCATGGTAAAGGCTCCAGACATCTCTACTCAGCAGCTTCTCCCTATTCTTATCCAAACACAGACAAAGCTGCAGAGCTGTGACACAGTAAACCCTGAGAAGGGATGGACATTCAGAACACAAAGAAAGTAATGTCGTCATATTCGTTCAGAGACCATGCTGATGGGACCCAGCAAAACTACGTTTAATTCCAGGCTTCGTTACACCATGACCTGGTTACTAATTTTGAAGCTGCAGACAAAGGGTCAGCTGATGCAGCACCCACAGTTCTTCAATAAAAATCAACTCCCTGTACATCCTCCCACTCACAGGATTAGATCAGGCCCTGGGCTCACCGTGCCATCATCCCCAGCAGCATCACAGCAGCACATCGTTCTAGTGACGAGCACTGAGATTTTTCTGTGAACCGCTCCCAAAGCAGCTGGATCACAGCAGGCTTTACTTCATCTTTCTGCACAAACTCTGAGATCTACAAAAGAAATGCAATAAAACAAGTAGGGAGAGGCAGAGGAAGATGGACTTCAAACCAACAAAGACATTAACTGCAATGACTACCTTTTTAATGTAACAGACATCTAAGATCACAAATACAATCCAAACCCAGACAAGGCAAGTACTCACTATTTCTTCTAAGCACTGTATTGTTCCCAGCGATGCATCCACCATGATGAGAGAGAGAGAATTCACCAGGCCCTGGGCCCTGGCCCTTTGAAGGAGGGAAAAATAAAATAAAATAATAAAAAAAAATTTAAAAGGTAAAGAAAAAGCAACTGTCACAATTACTCTCCTATTCAGAGAGCTGAGGACATCTATTAGATAACAGAGCTGGTCCCTGGGGACAGAAAAACTTCCCCCTCCGCAGGCTGGAGTTCCCCAAGTCACCCAAGCTCAAGTGCCCATAAGCATGACATGGTCTCAAAAGTCCACTGCCTTGTGCACTGCTGCTCCTCCCGGTGCTCAAAGGCCCAACAAGAGGCACTCACCAGCCACTTCCCAGTTTGCTCTCAGCCACAAGTCAAAGTACTATTCCCTAGAGCATAAGAAACTGAAAATCTCTCTATGAACAAATAAGGCCAGAGCTCAAACTGCGGGAGAGTCGTCTCCAGGCAATACTATCAAGAAGAAATAAGCAGCAGCAAGTGCTTTTTATTGCCCTGATGGTACAAATGAGGGTGAGGTATGCTGCATCTCACCAGGGATCACACTTATCTTAGCGAATGTGTATCCAACAGGATTTACATGTGGGCAAGTGCTAAGAAAAAAGAGCAAGTGCCACAGTAGAGAGGAGACACAGCTCCTCTCTAGTGTGGAAGAAACAAGCACGCAAGTGGTACCGAGCTCCCACCCCCAAATCCTCAATAAGGATCAGCCAAGACCCCATTAACATCCTCTCATCTGCCACGCATAGAGATTTGTTACAAAAAGATTTAAGATCAGACTGAATAAAATACAAATAGAAATGTGTGTGAAAGCACCCAAATGATAATAATAATAACTAGTCTTTATAGTGTGAGGGATAAAGAAATGGTGTATATTGAAAAATCAAGGACACAACTGACAGTAAGAACACCAGTAAGCGTTGAGGAATGTATTGTTTACGTCAGAAGCAGAGCAGCTACACTCATAAGGGCACAGCACGCATGACTTGTCAGCAAAAAATGTGAGCTCTGGTAACAGAAAGATAGCTGTAACTTTAGACTACAGTGTATACCATTCCTCTTATTATTCCAGCAGGATTAGCGACTACAGCCATAAGAAACCTAAAATGAGGGACTAGACATTGGGCAACAACTTTGCCCACAGAGGGTGAAGTAGGCAAGACACGCAGACATGGGATGACTCCGTAACAACAATTGACTCCCAAAGGGGTTGAAATAGCTGTCCAAACAATCAGTTCATTGTTGCCAATCAAGAACCCAGCTGACATGATGAACGTTCATAACTGACACCCCTTATTCCCTATCACACAGGGACCCTACCCAGATCATTTGGGCACATGTGTCTTGGTGCAGTGCTTTATGAGAATGTTAAGCGTGAGTGCCTGATAAGTTTCATTTAAAATAATTCTCAGTTTCTCCTTCCATAAGGTCTCACATGGAGTTTTGCTGCATGAATTTCCTACACCTGAACACTATGACAAACCAAAAGCAGAAGCTCAGCAGGAGGTCCCACAGGAAGACTGGGATACTCAAATATATATAAGAACATCTTGGAGCTGCACAAGTGTTGGTAACAGCTCAAAGAGAAAGCATCTTTACTAGTGGACACAAACCTTATGTTTCAGCTTAGCATGAAGTGTGGCAACTTTGATTTCTCTTCCTGTCCGTGCCCCATTCCCAACAGCTCCCCAAAAGAAGAAATGGGGGGGACGGGACGAGGGGGGGATGGGACGGACACGGACAGACGACAAAAAAAAACCCAAACAAAAGAAAAGAAAAAAACCTTCTGATTAGAAAGCACCATACCTCTCCGAATCCCCGCTGGGGCTCAGATAGAGCCGCCTGTAGGCATTCAGCACAGCCTCCTTAATACCAGGCTCTTTTGACCATATGAGGGGGAGCATCCTGCGGACTCCAAGCAGTGCCTGGGGCACACCAAACTGCGAGACTGTCACAAAGAACTCAATGGCTTCCTGCACCACTGCAGAGAGAACAACAGTTGCGTTAGTACAGTTCTTTCCTAATCCCCATTAGAGAGGCCATTAAAACAAATTCATACGCATACTGCTCTCACAGCAAGCCCTACAAGCATCTAAGATCACTGCTACTGTCTGCAGAGGGCTCAAGTCAGAATGGGGTCACTAGTACAAAGACGTAGATGTCCTGGAGGAAACAGGCACAGGTTAACAATATTACAGCTAAACGTAATGTGATACATTTAGGAGATGAGCACAGAGACCATGTCTGACAAAGAACAAAAATCTCTTCTGGGAAACAGTAGCTTTGGAAAAAAAAGATTTCATGGTCACAGCAGATAAAAGCAGCTGAACGTAAGTACCAGTGCAATGCTGTAACCAGAAGAACTAAGCTATTTGATGTATAAACGGGGTAAGGAATAATGTGTCTGAGTCCGGCTTGACTAGTCCTGAAATATACTGCCCAGCCTTCTGCTCATAAGACAAGAAAAAAACCGTTAAGTAGGAAAACATTCACAAGAGAGCCACAGTAATGATTAGAGGGACCGTACAATGAACAGTTCATAGAGTCTGACCTCTGGTTAAGTGGGAGCTTACACCAGTATAAGCCTCAACTCATAAATCTGAATAAAGATCCTCTATCAGAAACGTGTTTGTACCTAGACAAGCTGGTATGCTTCCTCTGCCCCCAGTCACACCAGAAGATACACATTTGCAACAGAAAAAAATAAAATTAAATCTTTAAATCTTCAATGTTTAATTAAAAAAACCTAAGTCTGAGCACATACATCCCTTACCACTACGCCCTCACCCAGCAGCATACTGTCTCCAAATGGAGACAATGTCTCAAAACGTCTTGGCTGTCCAGACACCCAACTTACCTTCCTTACACTACAGCATAGGACAACAGGGAGGTGGAAAGTTAGTAAAAATCTGCACAACCATAAAAAAAACCCAAAAACAAAACAAAACAAAAAAAACAACAAAAAAACCCACAAAAACCAAAACAAACCCCACAAACCCCAGGTGTTTAAGTATCAGGTGAGGGGCACCCTCTCAGCTTTGAACTTCAAATGACCTGTAAAGACACTGAACTCAGAAGTTCATTTCTGTGTGTGCAAACAGCTAATGACTTCCAAACCTTGCTGGGGAAGCCCACACACTTATTACAGGTAACACATGAGTTCTCAATACAGATGAAGCCTCAGAAGTGCTTGCATGAAGCTAGAGTGCTCTAGTACCCAGACCCATCTGTACCCCAGAACTTATGCGAGTGCTTGGCAAGTAGATGTGCCAGGGAGGATGGGAGAGGAGGGAGCTGCCCCTCGGGGGTGCTGATTCATGATAAACACAAAAAAAAGTCTAACTGCTTACAGTAGTTCTAATATTAAATATGAATAGCTGAATTAACTCAAAGACCTACTCATCACCACCTTTCACTACAGCACTGAAGAGGACCAGGTTGTGGAACCTGTTGATTAGGATCACTTTTAGCTACACAATAAAGTTTAAGGAAAGGTGAGGCGGACACAACAAGCTGCTCAGTTCCCCTCTTGTGGCCAGCATAACACCTGAAGCTGCATCAGGGCACTGAGCAGGTAACAGAACCCAGCTTCATTGGCTACGCTTACTTTGGGAGAACCTCAGCTGAGATGATGAACATCTATTGGCTCCCACAGGAGGGGGGAGCCTCCATAAATTAAGTAATTTTGGTCACCTGGCTTTTAAAAACATTTTCAACATTGATATTTAAAAAATGGATTCCTAAAAAGCCCATTCATGCCCTAACGCAACATCTTTATGACACCCATTTAGATAGTGCTTGCTTTTCTGATATCCTGGAGGTGCCTGTGACATCTGCTCAGTGAAGAGCAGCTCCTCCAATCTTTTCCCCTTCCCCTGGAGCTCCATCACTCTCACATCATCTCTTCAGCAAGGGGAAAGATCTGGAAACTCTGAATGGGGGAGAAAGGGCCCCATGGCTATTTCACACACCTGAGACACAGTTTTCATACATCATCTTGCTGATCAGGCTCAGGGCTTCTGTAATTTTCAGTGAAAAGTTGTAAGCATCTTGCAGGTATTGCACCAACATCTCCTGTTTGACCAGCTCCGTTTGAGGCTCCTCTTCCGGTACAACTTCTTTAATCTTAAGACAACTGTTGCCACGTGGAGGATCCTCACTGTTCTCACCAGGGCATGAACCTGCACAGCACAAACACTTGTTTGTGAGCAGTATTGAAGGTACAAGAGAAACAGGCACAGTTCAGAGTATTTTAACCCTTCTCTCTCCGCCCCATAGTGACATCTTCCAAGAGCCAGGAGACAAAAATCCAAATTCTGACATCAGACTTAGCTACAAAGACAACATCTCAGCATGCTGTGCAGCAAGTTCCAGTACTACAATGTGATGCACCAGAGAAATGCCAACTTAATACAGCGGTGGAGAAAGGCCAGTTGGGGTTAAACTCCATTAAAATGCTGAAGGGGTTAATCTGAACTTGACAGCTCCCCAAAGATGGATGAGGCCCTAAAAGGGAATCAGGGCAAAGTAGGGAGAAGGCGAACACTGCTACTCCCTAGCAAAGTTTGTGCAAGCGTGGAGAGTTGACAAAGTTAAGAAGATTAAATTATTTAGATGGTAGCCTTTTGACAGAAATGAGCTCAAGGGGATTGGCTAGGAAACCTTATTCTGAAACAAACACCAAAAGCATGGGAAGTCTTAAAAATATGCCCAGAGGCTCAAGCCCCAGGATAAGCAAGACTTGAATCAGATATTTGGTCGAGGCCAAAGGTAAGCATTATGTGCCACCACCTGTTCAGCAAGCAGAACTCCTGACAAATTCAGACAGAAGGGCAAGAGTGGATAACACTGGCTTCACTCCCCTCAGCAGATATTATGCAAGTTAAAGCATCAGAAAAGCACTTCTAGTGGGAACATGAAATTGTTCCGACCAGAAATGAAATAACAGGACTAATGTGATCCAGTGAAAATGCCAGGCCACTAGACGAGCAAATGATCCAGAGATGGTGCAGCTGTATGAGCTGTCAAGCACACAAAGACTGAGTCCCGTGGGTCAGAAGGAGGGACAGGGCATTCCAGGGGGTTTTGGTCTAGCTCTGGCATTAGCTTGGACTTAGGGAAGAGACAGACTGATCTGAAGTAGTTACCTGTGTAAAGTCTCTTCAGAATGCCCAGGATTGTTGCCTCCTCATTTTCCTCTGTGGGGCCACTGAAGGGCTCCTTTCCCTGGAAGCGACACAGGGCCTTCTGCGTAAGGCGGGCTGCACTCCTGGACAATGACATTGCCCAAGAGAAGAACATCAGCAACCCGTTAGGGCAGAACACAAGGGAAACCATCCAAATTTGTCTTGAACACCTGGGAAAGCAGCTCCTGCCAGCACCTTGTGCTGGGTGTCCATGTCAATCTCTTCTACAGAGTAATGTTACTGGAAATCATCCCTCTACCCTCGAGCTCAAACCTTTCCTGAACAGAGAATGAGAGACCGACACATCCCTTGGGATAAATACTCTCTCAAACTACAGAGCCTTCTTACTTGTAATTCAGCTTCCTCAGCAGCCCAGTGATTTGCTCTGATGTACTCTCTGCTGTTTCCTCAACTTCCAGCACCTCCTCTTCCCCTTCCTGCAGTGGTTGAAAGAGCTGCTGTGTGGCAGCCCTAACTTCTGGCAGCATCGCTTCCCATTCTTCCTCTGGGGTGATCGCTGGAGCTATTAAAAAAAAAGAACAGAGGGAATGAAGAATACAGAGACTCAAAAGAGACTCTAAATGGGGAGAAAAACTCATCTGGAACTTAGGAATTCTACTTCCCGTCCCGACAGGCATTCTTCCCATTGCTGATCCCACCCAGACTGCAGTAAGAATAGACAAGAACTCTTTGCNGTAGGCAGCATCGGGTCCAAGGCTAATTAAGTTTAAATTAATATCTGACCAAAATTATGGCTCAAGCAGTCCTTGAATGGTTGAAAATGGAAACCTGGGAGGGTGTTCATAGGTATTTTCAGTTCTTACCCTGAAAATAGGATATTTAACTAAATGAACTGTTGATCTAGATATGGACATTCATATGGTCCTTTTATAACACCACTGTATGAAAAACTGTTGTGAGTTTAATCCCAGTTATTTGGCCTCATCGTCTCACATGAGTAAGATTTGAAACAAAAGCCACCACAACCTGGGAGCAAATTTAAGATGAGGAAAAATAAGCCCTGGTACGCCCTGGGAAGGGGAAAGAGGAAAAAGGGAAATTACCTGCTGTAGATCTGCCATGGTCCCTCATTTCTTGCAGCTTCTGCACCTCTTTCTTCAGTGGCTCGGCCAAGTCAGTACAGCTTAACTGAAGATGCCAGGAAGAGAAGAAGAAATATGTTACTTATCCTCTTTTTTCTGAAATGCTAGAATTCTCCTTTCTCTTCCACTCCCTGCTTTAAGTTGTCAATCCCCTCAGATAACCCTGTTTTTGGAAACTGGAATAGTAGACTCTGGCCATCATCATAGAATGGGAACTGCTGTAAATTGCCAGCATGAGGCTCAGGAGAACGTGCAGCTAAACACAAAGAGCTGCACTCTGTGCAGAGTGTTCTAAAAGACTAATTCTGATCCTAAGGAAAAAAAACCCACAGCAGATTCAAATCAAAGTGCTGCAGGTTTTTCCACAATCAAACACACCCCTCCTGGCCTTCAGCATACCTACTAATTACACCAAGCGAAGGAAGAGCCAGAGAAAGCAAGATCTGAATCTGGGAGAACCCGAAAGCTCTCACCTGCAGAGTGAAAGGCTACATTGTCCCTCCCACAAGATTGCTCAAAGGCTGCTGCCCTGGCTATAGCACACTGCAGATATTCAGCCTGCAAACAGACATCGAGGATATCCATCATACTAGTCGGAATTACCTTGCAGGAGAAGGGATTGTTGGACAAAAACGCAGCCAGGAGCTGAATCGCATTTTTAACTACTACCACAGATTTGTCTTTGAGACGCCCAACAGCCAGCGATACCACAGACTGAAACTGAGTCAAAGGCAGGGCCTAGCACACAATGAGAGCATAGACAAAGTTATCAAGACGGCCTAGAGGCTCATGAGAAGTTATTTGACTGCAGACATATTAATGTACTAAAAGGCACAGATTATAGATTTATAGAAAAGTCCAGTTCTGAAGGGATCTCTGGACATCATCTGGTCTTGAAAGCAAGGACTTAGATTAGGTTATTCAGGGTCCTGTTGAGTCAAGTCTTAGTGTATCTAGTGAGGTTGACATTTTCCCATACCAATGTCCAAAAAGAGCTTGCATACTGTGCTCTTCCTTCTAGTCTGTCCCAGCAATAAAGAGCAGCATTTAATTTCTGTTCCCCAGTTCCTTCACCCATAGGATATCTGCTCTTTTGGGAAAAAGGAATTGCAGACACCACAGTACACAGGAACAATACCTTTCTCTGTTAAACTTCAGTCTCTACAAACAAAGAACAGGGCGACAGAAAATCCCTTAGAAAACACAACAAGGGAAGGGATGACTGAGGCATCGCCATTTCCCCAGCACAGACTTACCTTGCACCGAACGATTCGAGTGAAAAGCTGCAGCACGCGGCTACGCACAAAGCTATTGATGTCACAGACGTGGGCCTGCAGCGTACTCAGGAACTGGTCCCGAGTCCCACGGGCAGTTTCCTCCAGTTGGTCACCATTCAGCACCTGCACCAGCGCTTCTGCCATAGCTGCCAAAATGGCATTTCGCATCATATAACTCTGCAAAGAGAAGAGTTCTTGAACTACGAGCAGACAAAAAGACATGACTTGATATGCCAAGGGGCAGGATGGCCAGGGTTTGGGCCATCCAAGTCCCAGGCTCCAGCCTTAAGTGAATTTCTCCATTATGGACTTTGTATTAACCTTGGGTGAACATGGCTGTGCCTGCAAGACAGAGTAATCCAATCCTGCTATCCAGCTAGGTCCACAGAAGCCAAGAACTGATATGAGAAACACTTAAGGCTTTTAAGGGCAGTTTAAGGAAAGGTAACACAACAACAAACCCATTAAGTACTGAAGAACAAGGGACAACAGCTAAGATCTGAGACCAGTTAAGCAGTCTCCTGTTCTCTGGTATCTGGGAGTGACAACCAGACAGTAGATGTCATGGTTTTGGTTTCCTTTCCATCTTTTAGGTAACGGCAGAACCTATTCCAAAGGGCAGGTTTTGGCTACTTGATCTCTGTGAAAGAGGTTCTCTTTTCAGACAGAAAAACTCGATAGCAGTACCTCCACCACTTGACTTCTGCAGACAAGTAATGTTGTGGAAATGTACCTCCCCATCCAAGTGACGCAGGAGAACACTCATGTTGGACAGCACCAGAGCTGGAATCTGTTCAGCCAGTTCAGTTATAAAGGTAGCAAAACCCTTGATTCCAGAAGCATCACGGGCCAGATCCTGCAGACATTTCTGTCCGATTTCCCTGCACAGAAAGATGAAATAAGGAATAGGGTGTCTCAAGTTGCTAGGAATAGAAGGACAAGCCTCGGGGTATTTTTCTCACCTTAGCAATTCACCCACCAGGGTCTTCAGACCATACTCTGTAGCGCATCGGCTCACAGCCTGTGCAAACACTGGGGCTACATGTTCAAAGTGCTGCAGCATCTGTGTGATCTTCAGAGTGGCACCTTTCAGACGTGAAGAGGAAAAAAGAGGTCAGGGAAAGTAACTTTCCAGGGAATGGCTTCAGGAAGAAGGCAGAAGAGCAGGAACTCACTGAACATGTGATCATAGTGAATCAGAGCTGCAGCAAGCAGATGTGTCACAGCCTCCCGTGTTGCCCGGTACTTCTGAAGACCGATACTTGGATTCTCCAGTATACGGTAGCAGCTTCCTGTCATTAAGCTAAAGTCGCAGAAGAGACAGTGAACCTCGCTATCACAACTTTGCACCAACATCATTCTAGCACGCTGTACTACGCAAACATTTCTCTCAAACCAGAGAGACTTTCCAGTACCCTTAAAAAACTGAGCAAAAAACACCTGAAGTTTAAATGGCCTACATGAGGAAAGGAAGAGGTTCCTAAACACATCGTTTTTGCCTCAAGACAGTTTCCTGCTTCCCAACGATCTGCACCCTGCTGAGGGCTGTAATACCACCTCACTGGCAGATTTAACATTTAACCCTCCCTTCCAGAAAACCACTGTCACCCATCCCACCTCTACATCCACTCCATCCCATACCTGACAAATTCTTCTTCCACCACCAAACCACCCCAAAGCTGACGGAGATCCAGCTGCAGCAGCTGCGTAAGCAGCTGTAACAGCGGCTCCCTCTCCTCTTCCCATAAGGATCCAGAGATCTTGGTACGGTTCTTCTTGTTCTAGAACGGAGATTACATGATGCGATACATTAACAGCTTGACAACAGAAAAAACACCATTGCCACCCCGCTTCCCTCAAAAAAGAAAATGACTGTTAAATTCTACAGCATTAAGAGACACACAGTGAGACATTTGAGCTTATATACCCACATCAAATGACCGTTGCTGTCATCTTTGACCACAGAAGGGAACTCTTCAGAAATTACTGGCACACTAAGCGCCAGCCAGACACTGAAGAGTGGAACAGAGAGGCCTGGGCACCCGAGTCCCTGCTGATGTTTAGACACATACTGTCCCTTTGGCTGTTTTCCACGTAGTTTCACAGAAATCCCACTTCTCCAGATTATGCACTGCTCTTGCTGGTATAATGTTTACATAAATCCAGCTATAACATCAGATAGATGCCACAGAGTTCAGCAAGCTTACATGTTTTCTACTTTTATCATCTTTTCTTCCCACTCCCCTCACCTACCTTCCCACCAGCATCCACCTCCAACAAACCACTCTTGCAGGTTTCCATTTCAAAGGCGTCCACCAGGCCAGTCAGCAAATAGCAGTTCATCTTGAGAGCGTTGAGGTGAGCAGTGCGGTCTGCATGGCTCAGCCCAGAATCACCCAAGATGGCAGAAAGTTCATTGGAATGATGGGACACCACTGAAGAGAGGCAGAAAGTCATGAGTGCTCCTTGCCAGGCCCCTCAGCCATCCTCTCTTTTGGAGACTTAGAGCAGTCATCAGATTACCAAAGACGTGTGCTCACATCTCACCAGCTGTAAGAAGGGCCACCCCCTGCAACCCAAACCTTGGATGCGCTATCCTATCCTATCCCCGCAGCCCCCTCTCAGCTCACAGAAACACTCACTCAGAGCTGATGCATCCCAAAGATGTATTTTCCAGGGACGTGGGGAAGGGGATTTTCTGTCGGCCCGCCCTTACAGTGAACACGCACAGCTCTGCATTGTCCACCAAGATTACAGACCCGTATTACTGGAATGGGCTGAGGGTGCAACCCAGCTGGTCAAGTCACATTAGCCTTTATATCATCATTGAGCTGCCGAAGGAGAGCAACCTCTAGTACTCCTGCTTCAGCTGGAAACCGCTGATACCCACCGTGCATCATCAGTTTCAGGACGTCCTCCTTGACAGCAGTCCCCACAGCTTGGAAGTGGCTGCAGGGCAAGCACAGTGCATGAGAGCAGCGAGTAAACACCACCAGGAATAGGCATGAGCGCCCAGGTGCACCAGCCTCTCCGCAACCCTGGTCCCCCCCGCTCCGCTCCCGGTGCCCCCGGGCGCCCCGGCCCCGCACACGTGGCTCTGTACTCACTGGAGTAAACTGTAGATGGAATCGAAGTGCTGCAGCACTGCCAGCGCGCCCTGCGCCCGGAAGGCGGTCCGGAAGGCTACGGGGAAACACGGAGAGGGGCGGGGGGACGGGACACAGGCGGTCGCGACCGTGAGCCGGCGGTGGGAACGGACCAGACCGGGGGGCGGGGGGTGGCCTTACCTGTGAGCGCGGGCGGCAGCTCGCGGGCGGACAGCACCTCCTGCACGACGTAGCGCCCGGGGCCGCCCTCCTGCAGCAGGTCGGCGGGAGCGAGGGGCAGGTGGAACTCCCAGGCCGCCGCCATAGCCCCCAGCACGGCCCCACCGGCC
>WAAD01009130.1:323928-341616 GCA_013389945.1 Fregata magnificens
AAGGCCGCAGCACCGGGCGCGGCTGCACCCGCAAGTCCCCCGCCCCGGGGCTGGCCCTCCCCGCTGCCCTCCTGGGCCTGTGCTTGCTCCGGGCTCTCCCCTGAGCTCGCCTGCTCCCGGTCTGGGGGGGGATCCAGGGAGGGCGCGGGCTCTTGGGGCTGCTGCTGATACTGCTCCGGCGGGGGGCTCTGGGATTCGGATGGATTTTGGGGGGTGGGGAGGGTCCTCTCTCTTCAGCGGCTGACTGGGTTTTCTCTTGGCCTGTATGTGTGTTTCTCTAGGTCTGACCCAGCTCAGCAGCCTGCTCCCGGGGCCCCAGAAGGGGGAACCCCTGGTGGGGGCCCCCCCGGGCCACCCCCCAATCAGAGCAGTAACCGTCAGCTGCAGTATATGCAAGCCCAAGTGGAGGAGGTTAGTAGCTCTGCCAGCCGTGCTGGCTTCCCATAGGCTGCCTGGACTCTTCTCCTAAAGCTCTGCAGCAGTGATGTTCTTGACAAGTGTCTGTTGCTGAGGGGGTGGATGCTCTTGTCATGCTAATACCAGAAATGCATTAATAATCAATACTTAAAGTATGATGGCAGACCTATAAAGAGGTAGAGAAGAGATGAAATTGCTTTATGTTTAAAAGCTGCTTAATTCCAGATGCGACTTCTAAGGAGTAGGCCTGTTAGATTTTTGGTACCTTGTATCGTGCGTATGTTATGGAAATAAAGCTATGCAGCATCTAGAACAGCTCATAATCCCCGCCTGCTGCTTCAAGGGAACAGTCTGTGTGGAGGCTCAAGGTGTGATGTGTGGGGAACCTTGCCTGACTTTCCGGGGTCGGTGGCTGTTGACATGCAGTAACGCCTTTATGCCTCAGTGGGGCAGCAACATGTAGCCCGAAGTTATCTTTGCGGTTACTGGGGAGTGAGCATATGATTACTCTCATGATGGGAGTGGCTTAGGCTTGCTGGATTTGAGAGCTTTTAAAAACAGGTGAGAGCATGGGGCTGAGGACCTGGTTTAGGCGTACTTGAACGGGTACTTTAACAGGGGGTCTAGGATTTTTTCCCCACTTCAAAGTAAGCAATGACTTGAAAGCTTTCACATCCTAACCTGTTTTTCTTCGTCTAGGGCTTTCACTTGTGAGTATCTTAGTGTTAGTTATTGGCCAAGTTACTGCTCTTACTTTTTCAACTCTCTTTACCAATACAACTGCTGATACTATTCTTCCTTCTGCAGGTGGTTGATATAGTGCGTGTAAATGTAGACAAGGTGCTGGAACGAGACCAGAAACTGTTAGAGCTAGATGACCGGGCAGATGCACTTCAGGCCGGTGCCTCACAATTTGAAAGTAGTGCAGCAAAACTCAAAAGGAAGTACTGGTGGAAGAACTGCAAGGTGAGTTTCCTAGTGCCATGATCTCCTTCATTAGAAGGAAATGGGGCTAGTCTTCTCCTGGAGGGCTTTGAGAGGATAGTTGGGGCTTAATAACTATTTCAAATGCTTAGGATTCTTTCACTGTGGAAAGACTTTGAGGCCTTGGCTGTCTGACCTTCAGGGTCTGGCTTATGTTCCCTGGCTGTTGGGGAAGATGTGAACTTGTTAATCTGTTCTGAGTGTTACTCTTTGACAATCTCTCTCTCCAGATGATGATCATGATGGGAGTGATTTGTGCCGCCGTGGTGGTGGTGGTTGTAAGTAAGTACTGAAAAGCCCAGGATCAAAGGTGAAGAAGCAGCGACTCTAGAGTACTTTAAACTCTTCCTTTTTGGTTTGAGATCTGGAGGGTCTTGGTTGCATAAGTGTTAACTTCAGTTCTTGGGGAAGGGAGGTGGTGGTGCTGGAACTCCCATGCTTATTGTGGAAATGGTGTGCTTTGCACAGTAATGGAAGGAACTGGGGGTGGCCATCATTGTCGAAATGGGAAATTCTGTCTGCCAGGTCAGGTAATCCTGTAAGTATGAGGGGCATTTACCCTGGAGTGGGTGGGTTGGCAAGTCCCTTCCCTAGTGGGGGATTTGGAGGTCTCTGGGGGACCTTTGGTGTAACTTGCCCTTTTGTTCTTTCCTTTTTTCCTATTGCTTTGTCTCCAGTCTACTTTTTTACTTGAATGTAGCTCCTTCAGTCTGCAACCTGCTGTCCCCTGTCACCTTGCCTGTTTCTTCTTGGCCCTGAATTTTTCTTTCCCTTCCTTTCCACGTAGCTTCTTCATTGATTTCTTTATTGGTTTTAATTTGTCTTCTGTGTAGGACTCTGAAGTACTCTACTGAACATGGTTAGACGCTTTAACAGCTGCTGCAGCTTTAGGGAGGGTCATCTGAGTTTAGAGGAAAGGGAAGTAGAGGAGGAGCGGGTAGCTATTGCTCCTGCTCTTCTGCAGGGAATTTTTGTGGTTTATTTTTGGGTGTGAGCTTGTCAAATAGTGCCTGTGTGGACTCTAGCAAAATAAGAATGCCTTAACACAGTGCCTTTGGGAATGAAGGACTTCAGCAGGTGAGATTCTTCAGTGTTCTGCCTAAAAAGAGTGGCAGCATGACTTAAGCTTTTCATTGAGCTTCTGAAATAAAGGCTAGTTTGTGCTGGTCAGTGACTGTGAGCCATCTAACTGAGCTTGATGTAGTCATCTAGACTTCTCTAGCCATGGAGAGATGAGCACTTAAAGAAATTATTTCTTCTGCCTGTCCTTATTTTCAGATGACTTGCTGTCTGAACATGGACATTTCAGTTATTACAAAGGAGAGCCTACATGATTACCTCAGTCAAGTGCGACAGACTAAACAGTTAAGTGAGAGGAGTTTTGTTACTATCTAAAAGGCATGTGTAGGAGTCAAATTTCCTGCCAGAAGGAACAAAAGAACAGCAGTAAAGAGTCTGGTTGGGGTGCCAAATATTCCTTTCATCTACGCAGACACAAGCCGGGACCCTGTGGCTTTCTGCTAGCTTGCTACTATCTTGTAGCTTTCGGGAAGACTTTGGGGTAGTGGCAGAGTGGGAATGGGTGTTTTGCTTTTGTGTTACTGGGTTGAACGTCAGAGGAAGTCTACTACATAGCAGATGGAGGTGGAGGAGACTGGGCGTATTCCAGATGAGACTGAATGAGCTGCACAGCTTTCTGATTATGAATACTTGTTCTGTTTCTGCTACCACAAAGCCCCAGCTTTCAGCAGGAGTCAGAAAATACTTGGAATGGTTAGCTAGGGAAATGCTGCTCTGGGCATGGGTATTGCAAAGTGACATCAGATGTCCCAGTTTGGCAGCTTAGATCTCTATAGATCTTTCCTATCAAACTGAAATACTCCTACTTGCTATGGGTTATCTTTAATTTAGATCTAAGATGGTCTCCACTGGAAGTAAACTTGCGGCATGGAATGCTGTGGCTTTCTGTGAGCAATCTCCTTGTTCTCCTTCAAAAATAACGAGAGCCCTGAACTGCTTGATTGTGTGTTGTCAAACCTGGAGTTAAATGAGCTGTCCTGTTCCTCAGTTTCTGTAGTCTTCTGAGGAATGTGCATGTTGTCTTTTTTACAAGCTGAGCTGTAGCCTGTAATCTAGACTGGAAAGGGGGCAGTCCTTTAATTTAGGAAGCTCTACCTCAGTTCTAGAATATGCTGGGATCTGTCTAGGCTTAAGATGATGCCAGGAGGCAGGGGAGAACATCGCTGGAGTTCCCAGATGGGAGCGAAGTACAAAAGATGGGAGGAGCAGATGCTTTTTGTTTCATTCGGTGTGCCGGGGAAGCCCCTTTCCTCCTCACAGGGCATCTGGGAAGGGGCTAGGTTTTGCATGCTCACTTCCATGCCCCAGCATTTCATTTGCGCTGAGTTCATCTCCCTGCAATTTCATCCCTCTCCACCTTGGGTGAGGGCAGAGATGAAGATCTGGAGTGAAGCAGCCCTCGTCCCCTGAGCACTTCCCTAATTCCCTGTGGAACTGAGATGTGATGGACGGTCAGAAGTGCATCTACTGAAGAGGAGCCAGGGCCTGCTTGTACTACTTACTGCTATCATTTTAGGGGGTGGGCATACAAGCTTGAGGCCCCCAGACCAGCAATTCTCTTGAACTCTTACAAACAAGCCTTTGGTGCCCTGTTCTTCCTGTTCCTCTAGGGGCTGAGGTCCCCCTAGGCTGTCTCTTCCACTTCTTTCTCTTAGATGTTGTATGTTGCCTCTTCTGCTCCTTTTCCCCTCCTTTGTGTGTCTGTGCATGAGCAAAAAAGTCACCAAGGCCCTCTGAGTAAAAGCAAGGGACTCTGCTGTCCACAGCATTACAGTGACTCACGCACGTGCAGTTTATTTCCTTCCTCTGTAAACACGACTGTAATCTCCTCTGGCATGTTATAGTAATCAGCTCATGTACTTTAAATGGTCTCTAAGAAACACAATTCACCACCTTACTGAGTCTGTCTGGTCTGTCAGTGGGTGGGGAGGGATTGGGATACCAAACTCTTTTTTTGTCACTTCCATACTATACATACACCAGAAGTTCTGGCCCTCAAAGTAGAGGGTGGTCTTCCATTGCAATGATGGTAGTTCCAGTTGTACTGGGACTGTGTGGTGGACTGACTTTGTGGTAAGTCTGTAACAAGATGTATGGACTACAGCTCTGGAGGAAGAGGCTGCCCAGTCTAACTCTACTTTTATCCACCAAATATTCAGCCACTGTGTAATGCATGGGGAGGTAGTTCCCTGAATGGGAGATGGGAGAGTGTGTTGCTGGTAGCTCTAGTTCCTCGGGCTGTGCTGCCTTTGGGTTTCAGTAACCTATCCTCAGGTCCTTAAACCTAGAAAACAATTCTGCATTGGTGTTGCGCCGTGTTCATGACCCAAATGACCTCCAAGAGTAGGATGCTGTTCACAGCATGTCTTGGAGCATGGCTGGAATAAAGGTAAGTGCCCCTCTTGTTTTGCTTCACTGTACACTTGAAAGTCATTAAAAAGAAATGATGGAGCTTTGTCCAGTGCAGACTTATTTTAAAATGAGGTACTTGTGCCCTTGTATCTGCCCCTGCTGTTACAGACTTCAGGTTGTAAAACAGAACTCCCTGTGGCTTGTGGTTCCCTTACGACCAATCTTTGTCCAGTCTCAAACATCACCAAAATTATACCAGAAAAATGTATGGTCAATGGTGAATTTGGAGCAGTGCAGCTAGGCTAATTCTTCCAAAGATGAAAGCCTTCCTGGGAAAGCAGGGTGTCAGGACTGGCTGGTGGATTAAAGCAGCATGTACAGTCTAAACTTCAGCACTGATCAGGCCTGCGCAACCTGAAGGAACTAGTCACGCTACAATTCCTGCCAAGTTGTGTGTTGTCTTCCTGTTAGTTCTCAGCCTTGTTCATGTAGTGGGTAGGAAAAACTTTCTTAGAACAGATGGGTTTCCAGACTGTTGACTATACAATGTCTAAGTTCCTAGCCAAACCTAGGGACTTAAGTGCTCACTCTCCAAAGCTGGCTAGCTGCTCTGTAACACAGTGCTGGGGCTGAACATGCTGCTGAAAGTTGCCCCAGGATTGTGCCCAATTCATGAGTCATGTTGTGCAAGTTTGCAAAAAGAGTTGCATGTCTAACGATAAATCCTCTGGTAGGTGTTTAAAGTACCATACTCTGCTGGGAACTTGCCTTCTGAGGTGCCACCCTTTAAAGCATCAGCACCTCTGCTGCTGCTGCAGAGTGTTATCCTGGACAAAACATGGTTTTAAACGTGCACTAAAAGCAAGGTTAAGGCTTTGGCAAAGTAGTTATTCATAAGTCTAATTAGAAATTGAAGCTCTGCCTTTAAACATGCAGCTCCCTTATCAACTGCTTCATCCTGACACCTTCAGATTTGGTGGCGGGGGTGAAGCCTCAACTATACTGCTCTTAAATGAATGTCTTAAACCTTCATGTTTCTAGATGTCCTAGGCCTTGCTCTGGCCTTCCCTGAGGTTTCTATGCACCGATCAAAGTAGGCTGCATACTCTCATCAGTGTGGAGAGGGTTGATTTCTTGTCTCAGCTGGAGAGTAACTGAATGATGGTGGGGAAGACAAAAGATTTTTCTTCAGAGTAGGAATGCAGCATCAACACTTGTTTAATGGACCTAGCTTCCCTATGAAGCGACAGAAGTCCCTGCTCTGACGTATCCATTGGGGTTGGAAGCCTTAACTTGGTGAAGAGAGGCAATAATAGGGAAGTACAGAGGTTTTATCTTTGTTCTGACCTCTAAGCAAATAATTACTCTGAGAGATGTAACGGATAAGGATATAGGTTTTACAAAATAGGCAACTCAGCTGTGTCTGTTGGAGACATGAGTTCAGCCCAGTGTTTCTTCCAGGTTACCTACAGTGCTTCCTCCTGGAAGAAGTAACTGGGTCCCTTCACAAAACTTCCCCTGTTTACAGGCCAAAATAAAGTTGCACTTCAGCCTCCATACTTCTGATAATATTTGACTTTTTTTTTTGCCAGAGTTATTCAGAACACCCTTATTTGCTCCCCAGGTTTCCAATATGAACAGCCTCATAACATCCTTTCCTTCAGCACATAGACCTGGTAAATGATTCTTGCAGAAGCCAAAATGACTTTCTTTTCATGTTCTCTCCTGCCAGGCTTCTTTTCCAAAAGCCCTTGTACTTTTTTTTAAATAAATTTGCCATGATCTTTAGGTACTAAGCTTTTTTTTTAGTTCATTGCCTTTAAGCATGTACTTGGAAGCTGAAGGTGACTTCCTCTCTTGTGCTCACAAGACCCCTTTACTGCACACCAGTAAGTATAAGGAACTGTAAGACTGAACACAGCCATCCCTCTGGTGTATTCCTGATCTCTGTGGTTCCCCTTTGTCCTTTCACCAACAGCACTGCTGCCCTTTTCATTTCTTGATGTAGCACATCTCCACCCCTTAGATTTTACTGAATCTGTCCCAAGAGCCTGGTAACCCTTTCTTCAAATTCCTTCTAGGTTTGACCTCAATCTGTGCAGACAAACCTTGCACCTATCTGTCCAGCTTCTCTAAGTACTCCAGCAAGCAGAGTTTAGTTCTTCTAAATGTATTGCTTATTTTCTGAAGTGGTGGTTTTCTCATTTTCTAGCTTCTCTAGACACTTACACTTATGTTGTACTTCCATGCATGTCCTCTACTACCTTAATTCTTCTGGAAAAAATAGTTTTGGTATCTGTCAAATTGTGACTGTCACACTTTTAAGGAACAAGTTTTCAGCAGATAGCAGGGTATGCCTGCCTGCGGCTCTCTGTCCTTGTGTTCCCTGCTTTCTCAACCATCTTGTGCTTAGTTTTCATCCTTCCTGGAGGGGCAGGCCCATTTTTCCCTTTCTTCCAGTACTTCTTTCCATTTCTCCAGTCCCACTACACTCTGACCTTTCTCAGGGGTTCTCAGCTCCTCCAAATTAATCTGATCTCACAGTTGGAACCCTCAGAAAAATCAGTGTCCCTACACTTCCCAGACTGACTGTATTCCTTTTCTCTGCTAGCACATGACTTCCAAATGCTCTTAGCCCTCAATCAGCTTGCAGATGTCTGCCACCACTGCGGTCCCACAGACACTGGGCCCCTTATACCCTGTCTCTGTGGGTTGTTCCATGTCCCAAAAGAGCTCACCTCTTTTTTCCTTGTATTTCAGTAGCACCAAACACTTCCACAAATCCTCTGCTATTGTTTTTAAGGTCCTAAACACTTATCCCTCTTCTTCCTCTGTAATTTCCCCGTTGTATAAACCTTCCTTCTTCTCATCCTCATTCTTCTCCTTAAGTACGTGGAACTAAGCATTTCTGTGCTGCTTACTCCTGCAAAACAAACCTGTCTAATACTCCAACTTATCCACAAAATGATCTTCTCCTGCACTTCCCTTCCCACTTCAAGCACTTGTATTCCTACTTCTCTGCCTCCCTCTGCATGACAGGTGCTCCCAGCCCAAACAAACACAACTTGTTTTTCTTCAGTGTCCTATGACCTACAGTAGCTCCATGCCTGTTTCCCATGTCCTCCAAATAACTGTGCTACGCTTCTAATGTACCTATGACTACTGAGCATTTACATCCAGTCAACTTTCTCCTCTTGTACAAATTCACCCCAGCTCAGACCTTTAATTTGCCTTTTGCTGACTGACGAATCCCTCTAAATGCACACCCTCTCCCCTTTTCTGTAGTATTTCACATTCTCAGTGAAACACTCCATTTTCTGCATTCTCACTCCAGCACCAGTGGACTTGCCTCTTGTATAGTGAGCTAGGTCTGGCTGAAAACATCTGTTGAGCTGATGATTTCTGGTCTTGTCAGCCTACAAGAAGTGTAGGGATGTTCCTGGGAGGATCACCCGATTTCTCCCAAGATGGCAATTTTTGCACTGATCCTCAGGACAGGGAGGGCTAATCTATTTACCAACTTGCATAATAGCTTCATGTCTGTACAGGCTTTTAACTCTGGATTTACAGCTACCCAGAATGGGGCCATTACTTTGAGTTCATCAGTCAAAGCCCATTTTTTTGCATTTTAACACTTTTACAGGACAGAGATAATATGGTGCAAGCTTCCTGTAGGGAATACATTACCTTTTTCTACAGCTGTATTTCTATATGCCTTTCATTAATCTTCCTTTAATTACCCACTTAACTATGCGTGATGCAGTGGGTCACAGCAATTTTATGGTTATCACAAGGTACTGCATGATGTGAAGAATCACGTCTTACTCTTCAGATATTCCAGAAACATCATGTTCAATGTATGAATCATTGTACATTTATGATATGCGGAGTCTCTTTTACATGTTGCACCTGCTCTTTCTCCTTTCTTGACTTGGAGGTGGTTTTGTGAAGCAAACAGCTTTGTATGTCCAGTGTCAGGTTGTTACTTCATTTAAAATCTCCCATAAACACAGAAAGTGGATTTTTTTTCCATGTTTGTAGAAGTCCTGATTTTTTTTCCAGTGGGGTCCTCCCAGGGGCAATACATGTTCCCACACGTCTAAGTGCCCACAGTTGCAGGGCTCTTCCTCCTGCCAGACTGCCCCCCTTGCTGAAGAACACCACCTGAATTGCTCGCTTCTATTGCCAGCAGAGAGACATCATCTCCTTTTTCAAACAAGGGGCATCAGCTGAGCACTGGGACAAAGTTTGAAAAACCATGAATATTTGTGTAATAAAAGAATATAGCGTTCATGTCTGTGAGGAGAAAGAAAATCACGCTCTGCTGGGAAGTGAAAAGTGCATTTAGGTAATCAAGGCAAGAGCTGTAAAAGCAGCATGTGTTCGACATCTCAAAGGGAAGAATTAGGCAACAGTTTATATACTGCAGTAAAATCCTCCAGCTTCTCAAGGGCAGTCCATCTACCTTAAAATATCTGAAGTTTTTCTTTTGTTATGATTAACTAGTTTTTAAATTCAAAAGAGGCTGTTTGCAGTGTGATTGGGTACATGGTACCACAGGTCTTTGCCTAAACTATATGCTTAAATTCTGCTATCTGTGTTTGTGTCCAGTCAAGTGGATAATCCTGTTTGTTAAGGACATCACCCTTGCTCTCTTGATACCACATAAAGTGCTGTGTAAACACCATTGCAGAAGTCCGAGTATTTGTAAAAAATAGCGTGGCAAGCTTACTGCCAGAAATAAGATGTGTGCTCTTACGCGAAGATCCACAAATTAGTTCCTGGGAAGAGGACCATCTTTGTCCTGGCCTTGATTGCTTATGTGGTCCATTCCAATAGGCTAAAGCTTTCCCTGAAAGGATCTTAAAGCCTGCAGCACTTGCTTCACAATCCTCAGCAGAGCCTCTGTGGGTGAACCAGAGAAGGGAGGAGTGAAGCAGAGCAGGCACTACATGACCTGTGCTATTCTGATCCTCTTTTGCAGGATCTCATGGCAGCAGAGATACTGTTTGGGATGTTTTTGAGGGTGTGCATAGCCACTTTGTTTCCATAGCTCCTATGTAGAGATCAATTTATCCTGAATGCTCTGGCAAATGGTCAAATGGCTGAACTTGTATGTGTATGGTATATCTCAAGGAAGGAGACTGCTATTCAGCTAAGACCTACCAGTGCCACATTGGCAGCTTAAAAAGGGAGACCTTATTCTGCCAGGGGTGTTTTGTCCCGACCTGAGAGTGACAGCAAGCATCAACCACCTCTCCAGAGTACTGTGCATACTATAGACTGAGATTATGTCAGTGGCTGTCATCTCTCAGGGCTATACAAGTAGCCTCTCCTTGGGAGGAGGAGAGGGTGGGTGCCTTAGTCTTGGGATCAGAGCTGGACATTAAGAACTAGGAAAGAGCAAGCAGTTTCCAAGCTTAGGGAAAGCTTAACAAAGCTCAGCCTCTTGAGAGACTTGTACCCCAGCTGAGACTCCATTCGTGTCCCTTGTCATACCATAGAGGAGGCCAGTCACGCCTGCCAAACCTATTTAATTAACAACAGACCAGAACTGTGGCAGCATCCTTGTTGCAGGGAAAAGAAAGCATGCTTGTACATGTAGGTGTGCACATGCAAGGAGTGTAAGGAAACCAAGTGGACATCTCCCCCATACATACACTAGATCAACTCTCATCCCTGGTGATTCCCAGAGCAATAGTATTTTATGAGACCAAAGGATTCACCTACAGTAGTGAAAAGCAATGAACCTAGGCCAACCACAGTGCAGTCTTCTGCTATGGTCCAGGTAGAGCACCCCAGAAAGAATGAAATGCATGTCCCACAGAGAAAGCGTGCAGCCTCTGCTCCAATTGCCACCCATCTGAACTGCGCAATAAGCCACTGCTTTACTCGTGTCCCACCTCACCATCCCTGCTTGGCCCACGTGGTTCCAGGCTGTTGTAGGATGGCAGCATGGTCACTACAGCCTCAACAGTGAAGCGGTGCGGAGCACTGAGACCTGGTGCCTCGTCTTGGAAAGCAGTGTTATTGTGACTGTTTGGAGGGGATCCTGGTGGAGAGAGCTGCTGCCGGGAACGGAACCAGCGTAAGGCCAAGATAAAGGTGATGGCAATGAAATCCAGTATCAGCTCTGCAAGCTCCATCACAGACAGGACAGAGGATCCAAACCAGAGACTCCACTGGTTTCCAAGCTGGGACAGCAGAGTCACTACCTGCAAGAGATGGAGAAAGGGCAGTGAGGACAGCCCTCATTCGAGCCTTTTGCCTCCCTGCCTGCTCCCACTAGCAGTGCCCCCATGGTGCTGGGGGGTTCCTCCCACCCCGCCACAGGAAAAGAGACTTGATAGCCAGCAATGCTGCTGGAACAAACGCCTGCCAATATGGAGGGATGTTGTGGGGGAATGGGTGGCTAGAGAGGACATGGCCGTAAAGTGTGTACCGTGAAGGCTGGAGACTCCCCATTGGTCTTGTAGTTCCACTCCTCAAAAAAGATATTCACTTTGGCAACTCCATTCCTGTAAATGAAAGATGGGGCTCAGTAACCCCAAATCCACAATCCCTGCATTTCTTCACCAAGCTTGTCTTCTCTGTCCCCTTCTGCCCCCTGTCCTCCTCACACATATACCACCCAGAGGCTTTTCCCCATCTCCACAGTTCCCTCATTCTGCACAAAATACCATGTTTGGTGCTTACAGTGCGCTTCTGAGACTGCACTGTGAAACCCAACGTTTGTGGCATCCTACATTGGCTAAGTACAAGCTCCTGCGTGGCTCTGCTTCCCGCTCTTCCACTAGCCCTTACTGTGACTCCAGACCACACAGCCACCGCCTGGGGCTTACTATTTTCATACTAGCAGCTGACCCTTTTCATACTCTTCATTTGGATTCCCAGTCCTTGCTGAAGTCTCAGTTTATCTCTACTCTGACTCAAATCCACTGGCCTTGTCCACAGATCCCACGCCTAATCTCTTCCCATCACTGATTTAATCTTAACTCTGACCCCCCGACATACACACTCCACTGGGATGGTTTCTGGTTTGGATGCAACCTCTGTTTAGGGACTCTCACCTCTTGGATGTGATATTGTATTTGTTCTGTTGCGAAAGCATGTAAAAAACCCAGTCCTGAAATGAAAGTGCAATAAATTGTGTTACGTGATCACAGTCATCTCCTGTAGGTTTAGTACCAGTTGAGGAAGGACTAAACGGGAGGTCAGAGCAGTGCTGGGGAGCCAGGAAACCCTCTCCTTACCTCTGAGACAGCAGAAGGCCAGCGGGAGTATCCAGCTGACAGCTGGTATTCTGTCATTCTGGAAGACAAGAGGCCGTGTTAGCTGTTGAAGCTGTAGGAGCCACAAGGCCAGGTCTCTCAATCCCCAGGCACACCTGGAAACTCCCCCTAACACTGAAGTTCTGCCCACTTCCCACCGAGCTCCTGCACAGTCTTCAGGAGCTCACCCCTGAGCCAACATTGATGCTCCTCAGCCATTTCGGATTCCTGATGGGAGAAATACCATTCTGGGTTGCAGCTCAGCTATTGACTCAAGCTTTTGCCCTGGTCAGCAAATGCTGTCCAACACCTCTAGGAATAAGGAGTTCCCAGTCTACCTGACCGACGATCAAACTTACTTGCAAGGTTTCCGACATTTGTGGAAACAGCCCAACACGTCAGCTTTGAATTCAGCCAGGAGTTTGTAATAGCAGTAGCCTGAGCAGCAGAGAAAGTAAATCCAGGTAAGCTCACAGTATCTGTATACAAAAGGTGATGTGTGACAGCAAGGGGAACCCAGAGAAGGTTTCCTTCAACAAGCTCAGAGGGACCAACCATCCAAGACAAGAGTGTCTTTTGGATGTCCCACACCAGGAAGCTCACTGAAGACAATGAGGAGATGTACTGGGACATGAGGTGGACCAAACAGGTTCAGGTGGGCATGAGCTTTACTATTCCTCTTGTCCACTTACCCCAGGCTACGTGCTTTGTGTAGTCACAGTACTCTGCTCCAGCAGGTAAGGGATAGAAGTAATAAGCACAGCCACAGCGCTCTACCATGTTGAGCTGAAAGCAGGAGCGAATGCAGACCTGGGAGGCATATGAGGTGGAAAAGGCTGAACAAGGGAACCAAACCCACTGCAGCCTGTATCACATCATACTGTTAACAGAGCCCACGGAGAAGCACGGCTGTTAGGGGACTGAAGCATTTCAAGAAACTAGGGAAACAAGCTGGCACAGAACCAGTGACAATGAGTTACCTGTTCGGTGTAGCGGGATGAGTACAGATTTTGCACTGGCACATCACTGCCATCCTCTGTACAATCACTGTAACTGCCCCCAAGACGCATAGTCATCTCCTAGAATATCAAACAGTCATTACACTGAACGACTGGCACTTTGCTGTTCTCTTTCTACGCTTCCATGCCACACACCGCTTGTCCACCAGTATCTGCTCTTTATGCCTTCCTCAGGATGCCAGCTCCCCCTGCTTTCCTCCATTTCATTGTTCACTGATAAATTGCAGCCAAATGCTTCTCGTCTAGTCCAGTAAGCTGCTCTTCTTCCTCTCCCTTCACTCCATGTGATTAATCCCCTCCCTTAAACACACATTGGGTCCACGACAATCCATCTGTATCTATCCACCAAGTTAAACCTCCCCCATAACCTCACGTCCACAGCTCTTACCCCTGCTGTTTCCTCACCTTTCTCATGCTGATAGAGGTCTCGATACCTGGACGCACGTTGAAACCCCCATCATCCATGAAGGCTGGCTCATTCTGATCGTGGACCATGACCCTGGCTCCTGTCACCGTGGACAACAGAGGGATGAAATCATTCTGTTCGGTGCGCACCACCAGAGAGAGACCTGAGGGAACGTCAGAGAGCAAGGGAGGTCATGGCTGGTCATTGTGCAGGAGAGGAGAGAGAGCAGAATGGTTAGAAGTGAGTCCGTAAGAGATAAAGGAAGAGAAACATCAACCAGGGCTGCACCAAAGCTGGGCAGCAATGGAGGGTGGCTGGAGGGAGGCCAGAGACAAAGCTGGAGGCTCCAGGAGAGGCCAGAGAAAACTGGATTTCTTCACCGTGGCTTATAAAAAGCAGAACTGGGAATTGAAAGAGATTTCATGAAGGGACTCAGAGCTGGAAGAAAAGCCTGAAGATTTGGCCTAGAGAGGTTTCAGGGGGTTTGGGAGCACAAACAGGTCAGTTGCTGGAAACAGGAAAATGGGGGAGGAGGTAAAGACCAGGCTCTCAGGAGCACAGCACTACAGCTCAACAGCAGACTTCAGGAAGGGCCAGCACAGGTCCAGAGGGAGCAACGAACATAAGGATCAGGCACTGATAGGAGAGAGTGAGTTCAGCGGGGCAGCAGCAAGGGACAGCCACGTCCCTGAGACAGCCGTCTCCACATGGGTGAAAACAGAGCTTGGGCGAGACAGAGCAAGGCTGCAATCTGCCACCACCAGCGTTAAGCACAGCAGGATGACTGTATCTCCTGGGGAAAACAGAGCTGAGCTGTTCTCCTTACTCACCAAGAGTGCCTCTCACCCACCGTTATTGATCCCAGGCAGTGAGGATGTCCACAGGCTGCTGCTATTGTCGTTAAAGGTATAGCAGTTCCCATACAAGGGATGGTGGAAGTGGGTATAATTCCTGGGAGGGGAACAGAAACATTCACACGTGGTGAGAAGGGCTGTGAGACCAAGGGGAAGGGCTTTCTGAAAGGAACAACTCTGTTTTCCACCTGCAGGGAGAGGGGCTTACAGCAGATGGGCAGTATTTGTTATGTAAACTTGCCCCAAGGGGAAAAGCAATTAAAGTGCGCTGTAAAAAATATCCTGGAGCTGGACAGGTTTTTACACCAGGTTTTTCATACTGCTGACTCTTGAAAGTCCAAATGGGTTTTAGCAGTACTAGCAATTACTGTATTATCTTCCTAATATTGACAAAATTCTTAGCTCTTCCTACCCCTTTTCCTCTTGTGCTGATGGGTTTCATTCCACTACCTCTTTGGGCCTTTTTGACCAATAATGGCAGGAGAGAAGTGGGATATTTTTTTACTGTCTTTTTGTAACAACTCTCTCTTCTCCTCCTCCTGTATGTGGGCTGGTATGTACCACTTTACCACTGTAGAGAGTCAAATAAAGAAACTTCTACACTGTACATCTCTACCCACTCTGGTGTTTGTACCAGAATTACTATTTCATTTGTGTGAAACCCAGGAAAAGGAGAAACCATCCTCCGGGGACCATAGTTTCAGGTCACAGAAACTGTGACCCTGGTGAGCGCAACCCACAAGAAAGACTCAAGAAACATCATTTGAGACAACGGGAACTGAACAAGGAACGATCCCACCTTGGGAAAGAGGTTCTCTAATGTGGGTTTCTTGATTCTCCTCGGACCCAGGCACAAAATAGGGGTGTTTTCAGGAAGACTCGGTGGGATGTTTCTACCACTTACGCCTTGTCACATGTTGCTTCATTGAAGCGGCAAGCATAGATGAAATTCTCAAAGTCAGACTCATCCAGGGCTTTCGCATCAGGCATCTGCGCCAGGATATTGATATAGTGAAAGCTGTACCATTCCCGCACGGCATCCACCCCTGAGGAGTACGCCTGATGGAAACAGTCCTTGTTGTTTTCACTGCACTGTTAAGAAGAGAAGGAGAAAACCAGCCATGTCAGGGAAGTCTTGTCCAGGAGGCGAGGCTGTGGCTGTGGATTAGCTGTGCTCCCTCAGCATGGGCAGAAGATGAAGGCGAGGGAGTGGAAGAGCTTCACGGGGTTCATGCGCTCGACCAAAAGGCGATCAGCAGGATGGGGAAAAGCAAAACCAGGGCAGCTCCTTGGTGGAAGGGAAACACCAGGTGAATGAGCACGGCTGAGTAAAACCCAGGAGGCAGCAAGTCGCAGTGAGACATGCAGGGTGATCTATAGCACATAAATTCTACATAGTATAAAACCAGAAGCTTTAAATTCTTGCGTGGGGAGCCCTTCCTTCAGGGTGTGTCCAGAAAAACGTTTGTGATCCTGTGGGAACTCCAGTTAACTGGCAAGCGATTAGCTTCAGTCTTTCAGTGCCTTTTTGAATGCAAAGACAGATACCCTAGGGCGAAGAAGCTGCTACCTAGGAGCAAATGCGACCATGACCACATTTCATGCGGCCCACAGCCATCCAATACTTTCTCCTTTGCTATTATTGGGCAACACTGCGGTTCATGTTAATAAATGTCTCTCCAAAGGCAACTGCAAGGCTGATGTAGCGTTCAGGAAGGACAAGGTTTCCCTGCCCTACCTAGGGAAAGATGGGCACTGACGTGGACAAGTCTCCTGGGGCCCACATGGACAGGAACAGGACTTGAGGGGCAGGACTGCACTGGGCAAAGGATTCAGCTCTACCTTTATCTGTCATTAGCAAAACCCAGAGCAGCTTAATCAGACTTCTACGTAGGGAAGGGCACGGCCAAGGGTCTAACAAGACAGAAGTAGCTAGGCAGGGACTGGAGTGGGTAGGACACAGGATATCCAGGGATCTCACCAGAACAAAGCCAATTTTCCAGTCGTTCTTGTCCACTGAGGGACTGTTCTCTGGCAAGTTGACTAAGTTGTCCCGCTTCTGCCTTCGCAGCGGATGGCGCTGGACATGATGGAGCAGGCTCCTTGAACTACGCTTTCGTGTGGACAGCGTGGACCAGTCACTTTGTGCCAGAGACATGTTGTAGTCATAAAGGTCTAGCAGTGTCTGATGGGTGATCTGGTCCAGCTCATCCAGCTTCTTCCGGATGGCGCTGTACCTATATGGGGGGGAGAGACGAGCCTGCAGGTTTAGGGCTGGATGTACGTAAACATCTCTGAATAAGACATGTGGCAAAGTTTACTGGGGTGATTCAGGACAATCCTGCCGCCAGCTGCAAAGCCAACCCCTTGCTGGAGGCTACCATCCTTGTAGGAGAGAAGTAAATGCATCTGCTTTTGCCCTGTGGCAGTTTACAGTGCAGCCTGCTAACATACACCACCAAGTAGAGCCGCCTAAACTAACGTGCCTTACTGTGAATGTCCTGCAGCAGCAAAGGCCGGTGAAAAGCGTCCTTTCCACCGGCACTGCTACTGAAGGGGACGGTCAAGGACCAGGAGGAGAAGAAGAGTACATGCTTTTACCCTACGCCTGCAAAAGTCAAGGCAGTGGACAGCTCTGGGAGTCTATTTCTTACCTGTATGGATTGAGGGTGCACAGCGTCACGGCTGGGAAAGTCAGCCTGTCGGAGTTAAGGTTGAGATTGAGGTTGACAGGGTAGCTGAAGTACTCCCTGTAGAGGATCCCAAACTGCCAGTACATCAAGCCGAAGGTGAGAAAGAAGAGAACGGACCAGAAGGCTGTCTTCATCTTATTCTTTTTGGAGCACACCAGGCGGATAGCCCCGTGGATGGTGGTGTTGCTGCAGAAGAACTGGAAGAGCTCCTGGTAGGAACCGTAGAATTCAATGAGACCTTCCCGCTCCTCTTCTTTCTGCTGCTGCTCCTCTTCTTGCTTACATTGCCTCGTTTTCTCCCCTTCTGGCATCTTCCCTGTCTTCACAGACCCACCCTACAGCACAAACTCAGAATTAGGGGGTAGCCCTGCAAGGCTGTGGCTCCGGGAAGCCATGCCCGGTGCAAAAACTGGCTCTGCATCACTGCCTTCCCAAAACCGCGGTGCTTTCACCCCCTCCTCCCTAACCCCCATCCCAGGCTGCAGGTCCCCAGCCGCCCATGCCCACGCTCCCCCCCACCCCAGTCCTCCCCTCCCACGGGTGCCAAGGGGGCAGATCCTCCCGCACCGAACAGCCCCGCCGTCCCTCCCAGGGCTGCGCCCCCGGCCCGCC
>WAAD01009130.1:344774-385705 GCA_013389945.1 Fregata magnificens
AGTTATGGCATAAATGGTCTTCGGAAATCCCAACTCTTGCATTAGGATGAAAGATCTTCCATCAGGCATTACAAATCCTTTTCAGAATTTTTGATTCATAGTATTTACCTCTAACAACATTTTGAATCCAAGGAGCTTTATACTGAAAATATCCTTTTCCTTCAGATGTTTCTCAGTAGGTCCTTCTCCTTTGAAATGGGAAGTGCTCTGTTGTTCTAGGCGGTGCTTCTTTATATTATATCTTCACAAGCTGAATGCATGATTGCTTTTTATTGCTACTGAGTAAACATGAATCATTTTTTATGGCATCAAATTTGAAATGTTTCCTTACCAGCTATGTCTGTTATCTGCCCAGGTAGGAATGTGATAATGATCTGTAATGCACACAACATTTTAAAATAGAACAAACTTTTTTCAACACACTGCTACTGTGGTGGGAAAAAAAGAAAGGTCTCTCCCCTTCTGGTCTGGATTCCAAGTGTAACAAATGATACATGTTTTTGGACTATTTGAAAGACCTTCAATCAGTTTATTTCTTCTGTATATCCATATATGCAGTTGTGTTTCCCTTCTGCTGCAAGGCATAAACCAGTGATTTATTTCTGGATTATTTCTGGATTAGCTACAGCTGATTATATTTTTCTGCATTAAAACTAGCAACCCAAACTGTCAAGAAATAGCAGCATGGATAGTGCTCTAAGTTTAACGGAAGTGTTTGGCCAAAGAAACACCAGCCTAGTAGCTGGTAAGGATTGGTAGATGTGAAGCTACATTTTGTACTGCTGTCGCTTTGCAGTGGGGAATTGTTTACCCAGGATTCATGGACTCCCTTGAGGCACAGGTGGTGATCTCTAAAGAGGATCATTATTAAAAAGCCATCAAGGATTTGCAAACCAATCTAATGGGCTGTTGAATGCCTTCTCCCTTGCTACTGATGTAACCTGCCAGGCAGCAGTGGTGTCTATCCCAAATAACCAGTGATACTACAGGCGGCGGGAGCATGTCCATGTACGCGCTCCCACACCTTTGTGTCCCAAGGAGGCTGCTTTTCAATGTATTTATTCATTTTTACCTTGTAGGAGCAGAGTGGCTGCAGAGAGACGTTCTGGTGACGCAAAAGGGAGGCCTGGGGGAAAGCGGAAGCGGTGTGTGTTATCCCCTTCTTTCAGCGTGAAAGGTGGGAGTGGATAGGGTAGAGGTCATGAAAATAATATTGTAGGACTAAGGAAATCCTGCTGGAAACTGTGGAGGGAACCCAGTCTCTCTTCCTAGGAGAACGAAGTTAACATAAGCGGACCCCGGAAGACCCGCATGGATCCTCTTTTGTTGCTGTTTGCATGCTGCAATGCCATATTAAGCCCGGAGGAGAGCGTATATAGCTACTCATCCTCTGCCTCAGCTGGCAAATCTGGATTATCTCCTGAAAAACGTAACTCTCTCCCATCTGCTGTCTGTATTGCAGGACGAGGGATATTGCCTCCTGCATCAGTTTGGGTGCTGAAGCAGCCCAGTGACCCAGACCCTGTGGTACATTAGCCATACTACTTTGTGTCCGAGTCAGCTGCCACCTTCGCGACTAGTGACCTGTCCTCCACGAGAAAATCACCGAGTGCTGAAAATGGGCCTTCGAGCTCTACCTCTGCTGCATATTCCCTAAACCCAGGGTCTCTTCTAGGATCACTCAGCCGGATCGACAGCTCCTCAGATACCGATCTCAATCCAGTCCTATTGCAATAGGATCGACTGTGCAAATGGCCAGGCGAAAATTCCCACCCACTGGCGTAGCTAAGCTAAGACTAATGCCCGTCTGGAAGCTGGGTGTGCAGTCCGGGCTGAAACAGCAGAGAGCAAAGCTATAGGACTGGATGTCAAAACCAGTGATTTCTCTGGCTGCTTTGCCCTGAGGGGGGATTAATGAGTGGGGAGATCAAGATGGAGCCTCCTTGAGTTCCCCCCTCCCTGTTCTCCCCAGCTGAAATCTTTAATTTCCTCATTCCAGCCCTAACAATATACCTATTATCACAACCACCTGACTCCCTTGGCCTGTGTCCCCACCCCTTTCATGATCTCTCCTGCATGTTCCTGGAAATTCGAGGCAGATGCAGCCACCTCAGACCAGTTTTTCTTCCGACACCTGCTGCTCCCCAGCCAAGAGACATCACAGGGTTGGTCCTGGTCACCCTCCCAGCCTGACGCAGCAGCCGGCACAGCGCAGCAGGTGTTTGCTTGATAGACACAGATGCTCGCTGCTGCCCACCTGGAGCTTTGCTAGAGGTGACATTAGGACAACCTAGTTGATGTTTGCCTCTGGTTTTGACACTGCCCCACGTAATTCTCCAGGTGCCCCCTTCAGACACTCCCACCTCAGTGGTTTCATGTTGCTTCTGCTTCTCGGCTCTGCTCTGGTGATGGTGATCCTCTCCTCCTCTGGAACATAAGCTAGAAGTTATGCCCTCAAAAAGGGAATCCACAGGGAATTAAGCCCTTAAGAAGAGAAGTTAATCCGTAAATCCCCTTTCTTTTATAGTTAAGGCCAGATTTCATAGCCAAATGGCTTGAGGGAACACTTCCCACCACACTCTTCTCAAAAAGCAGAGCAGAAGGCATCACTTCCCTTTCCCATCTCCCTTTTAATTGTTCAGACGTGTTCAATTCATTCCTCTACTTGAGATGTGTTATGCCTTCCCAGGCACTATGAACCCTCAGAAGATCTCAGGCTAGCAGTGACGTGAAGCTCTGGAATGTTTCATGAGGCAAAGAACCTAAATTTTTTTTCAAGATGTAGCTTGCTAATTTTTTTATTACTTTTCATCCTTTTTTTAAGCAGAAGAGGTTGGCCAACAAAACGTGAATCTTAGTCAAGCCATGTGACCACTTCTAGTGATACTGAGAAGAGTGAGATTTCATCATCATAGTCACTATCCCATTCTGCCACCTCTTCTTTTAACTCTATATCAAGACTGAAACTGTTTCAGATACATCTCACATATCAAGAAGTTTATATTCCTAGGCAAATTTTGGGGTCAGGAAGGGATTTTCTTCAAGTGAGACACACAGGGTCGGGGTGGCGGTGGATTTTGGGGGGGGGGGGGGGAGAAAGAATCTTCCCTTGTAGCTTGAAAAATGATCCACTTCACAGAGTCTAGGGCCTTTTGCCTTCCAAATCCACTGCCAGTAAAGGATCTCAAAGTATTTGCAGCATACTTCCTGGTATGAGGCTGTGCATATTTATCAGCTGAGGCAATTGATCTTTCATGCTAAGGACTTAATAAGATGTTGATGATATTTCATGGGAGGGCAGGTGTGTGAATATGATTTGGATATATACAAAAGTATAAAAGACGAGAAAAACAGCAACTCATAAATCAATACTAAGCAAACCCATGACTTCAGAAGCGTTTGAAAAAGAGGAAAAGAAAATGGTAAAAAATACTGTTGAAAACAGGGGAAGGAGAAGGAGCTGAATGGAAAGAACAGCAGTGAATGAACTCAGAAAAAGAAGAAAACGTGCCCTCCTTCCCCACGAACTGTACCTGGTTGTAGTGGGAAGGCCTGCATTGCCTAGTAACACTGAAATATATGCTGGCAAGTTACATATCTCCCAGAGGATGACTCATGCCAGACAGTTTGCACCAGAGGAGGCTGAACTCAGTCCACAAACTCTTAAGACAATGACATATTGCCTTTCCTGCCTTTGCAGTCATTTTCCCTTCCTTTGCTGCACCTTATCATCATTGGCCCAACCTATCTGGATCTCTCCTCGGCTGCCCATTAGCATTGTCCAGTGCTGCCCTGCTTCACTGACGGTCATTGCTTTGTCCCACCACATGTCAATGTTACTGTACCATACAATTCTGTGCCACTACGCTTCACTGTCATCCCTAGCCCCTTCTGCCACCTCTTGTAACACTACATCACTACATCAACCGTACCTGTTGGGGCCATGTTGCTGTTCCCTCTTCTCACTCCCCCTCTCAACGTGACATGCCAAGGCTCAGGGTCATGATCCTGTTTTCCCACCTGATGCCTTCACTGCTGCTAACATCCTGCCCTCTACCTCTTCTTGTTTTCCAGCCACTTCTTCCCATTCTGCTTTGGCAGACTTTGTCATTTTGACCTGTTGCCTGGCATTGATGGCCTATACCAACACCTACCACAACTGTTTTCTTTTTCCTGTCCAGAAGTGCCACCCCTTTTATATTTTGATCTTCATTGCCTGAATTCACTCTCCATCACCCTTTGCCATCCTTACTAACCACGCATACTCAAGAAAAATGGGATGAACACCTTTCATGTGGTATACAGAAACCATTGTTCAGTGGGGTAAGGGAAGTCACGAAAAGCATCTATCAAAAAAAGCTGAAGTTGTCTACCGATGGGAAAAGTAGAGAATGATATAAATGTTGGCACATTGCATGTAGAAAGACAGTAAGTCAGGTCGAACAAAGCTTCAAGGAACGACTAGCAAAAGGAATCAAAACTAACATTAGATCTTTCTTGAAACATTATCAGGAACCTGGCAGATGTTCTGAAGGGCAAATTGGTGATCAGGCTATGAGAAGAGTGCACAGGAGGGATAAGGCCATTGCAGAAATCTCTGCATCTGTGTTAAGTGTTGAGTGATGAGATCATCATGGCAGAACCCATTCTTCAGCAGGGTGGGGTTTGCCAATGAACATGTCTGAAATTGAAGCAGCTGTGGAAAAAGCTGTTCAACACACTGACAAAGCGAACAGTAACAACTTGCTGGGAGCAATGGCATTTGTCCAAGAGTCTTAAAGGAACTCAGGAATAAAATAGCTGAACTGCTCTGAGCAGTGTGTGCTTACTGCCACCGTAGTACCTGAGGAGGGGAAAGTGGTGAATGTGATGCCAATTTTTAAAGCCTTTACATGGGCTCAAGGGGAGAATGGACAGCTTCATGGAAAAGAAATCTATGGAGGGTGAATAAACTACAGAAAATGCATGCAGTCAGGAAGTCCCTGACCTGAAAATGTTTGAAGACTGGAAGAGTATTAATGAGAAGTATGATATGTTTGCGCTGTTCATCTTGAGCTCTCCCTGAGAAGGAGAGAGGCGGAGGCTAGAGGAAGAGAAATCAGGGAGAAATCAAATGCTTATGGTGAGGAATGAGTGAAGAGAGGGTAAGGTGAAAACATAAACCAGAAACTTAAGAGAGGTCACAGAGCACAGCATCTGCAACAGCACCCACTGCTTCCTGAAGGCCTCTGAGGGTGCCAGGGGGTGGATGCTGCCCTGTGATCCTCTGCATACAGTTGTAACAGCACAAGGGAATAGAAATAGGCTGTGCAATCACCAGGAACACCCCTGCAATCAATCATCCTCCTTCTGGAGCTGCAGGTGGCCAGTTTGGCCAGGGGCAGGTGGTGGAAGAGAATCTGGGACTTGTTTGGGCTTCAGATGAAGATAGCATGAATAAAAAGATGAGAGGTAAGTATAGTTAGAGTCTAAGAGGGTCTGGAGGAACTAGAAGAAGGCCTGAGCCTGGCATACTACTCCATGATGCTTGTGTTCCCAGCGGGCTGTGAAATCCATACTATCATCTGCCAGCCTAAGGGAGGTGTGTGCTGTTGTCCTTCTCCTGAAGATTTGGATGCATGCTTGGATGAATGCTGCCTGGTAGCATTGGAGCCAGCTGGACCCTGCAGACTTGTTGGCACTCGCTGTAGGACGTAATGGGTACTGTGGTCCAGGCACTTTAACCCAGGTCCTGGTGAAGGCGACAGCAGCAGTGACAGAGGGGTCTGTTTGTGTCAGCACCGGAAATGAAGTTGCTGGTGGTGGGCCTCTCCTTTCTCCTCTCCTGATTCAGGGATTGTAAGGGCAGAGTATGAGAGAAGGATCTCCCAATGATGCAACCATTGCATCTACCTGGGGATATGGGTGGGGATGGTCCTCATTCCTCTGCTGTCTCTCCTCTCCAGGAACTGCTGGCAACTACTGCTGGTCCTGGAGGCTGGAATCAGCCCTCTCCACTTCAGATGTGCTTTTTGAGCTTCTCAGCCAATTTTTCATCCCGAGGGGGCATCTGCCATTTTTCAGCATCTGCTCATCATTCATTGAAGGAGACGCATGGGAACACACCATTCTGTGTGCTGGGAGAAACTGAATTTTCAGCTGACCTGGGAGGAGAAGCATGTTTTTGCAGTGGGTAGGAGTTGGACTGATTTAGCATGACATATATGCTGTGGAGGGAAGCATGTGTCCCATTGCTTTTGTCTGGGACACAAATTAGGGGGTGGTTGTAACAGAGCTGGAGGCTTTGGGAAAAGAAAAGCCCAATCCTTTTCCCTTTTCCCTTTTTTCCTTTTCACTTTTTTCCTTTTAACTTTTTTTTTTCTTTTTAATTTTTTTGTTGAGGAGGGGAGACTGTGGAATATTACAGGAGATTCATTACCCATTGTAGCTGGTCATTGCCCCTGTCAGTGAAGTCTAGATGAAGAACAGACCAGAGAAGATGATCAATGCAGAAGATTGCTGTTACTAAGAAAAGCAAACGCACGGTACTAGTGAAGACGTGTCTTTGATCAGCATTTCATACTCTTCACAGAGAGAAGCCCGGGGACAGTGTTCCTGCAGGCAGTGCTAGGGAGGAGAAGCAGCCATTGTATAGCTGTGAGATGACCTTCTCTATGAAAAGAGGTATCCAGCTATTGAGAAGAACTACCTGATGTCCGTTGGCTTTCAAAAAGCTGCAGCCATGTGGGAGTCATCTTAGTGTGTACATGTGTGAACCCTCTGCTGCTCACTGTACCGATCCAACGGAGGACTGTGATGCCAAGCTCTTGCAACGGAGCTTGCTGCTTCTAGCTTCTGATCCGGAAGGAACGCACAGTAGGACAGCATGAATGCTGGCCCTGATGCTTTGTCGTGGCCCACCCCTACCAAGCGGGTTGCAGTGATTCCTTGCAGTTCATTGACCAAGATGGGGGAGATGTGGGAAAATTTGGTATCTTTTCTACGGTTGGTGTGGAAATCAGTTTCCTGTTGCACGCTGGGCTTGAACGAGTTACTGTCCATTATTGCCTGGTGGACTATGGGAGAGGGGTTTTAGTTTTGAGGTGTATTAGGCACTTCACTGTCTCTTCTAGTTAACGCATGTTCTCTTTGAGGCACATACCAGCTGAGCTTCAGCTACATTCATAAAGTGCATCTAAACCAATGTAGTTAGACTGCTGGATCTATTTTGCTAGCTTAAATTGAATGAGCAGAGGCATAATCAAACAAGGGGAACCTATATGGAAAAGGTAATCTTGAGCTTGGCCTTGTTGTTTGCAATGACTGCTCTTTCAATACCGCATTAGAAGTTTTGGCTTGTCCATATTGACAATACAATGCAGCCACAGCCCCTAAGTAATCTTGTGCTGACTCAAGTGCAAATAACTTAATCTTATGTTTTGCAGGTTGACAAAATCCATATCAAATTTCATGCCTTATATCAAATAATTCTGCTAAAGAACTTGTTTAAAACACCTACATTTAATATTTATTTGTAGAGACACAGTATACCTTATAACGGCTTGGTCTGACTGGCAGCTAATCAGATGATAACCAGATTCCTGCTTCTCAATTCACATTGCCAGGCATTGATGCCATGTGGCACTTGGCCACTGCACATTCGACCTTGGAAGGCAGCGTGGCTCTCTCCCAGAGACGCAGGACGTACAATATTATTTATACATGTCTTTATAATGCAACCAAGTTTATCTTTGATGAGCTTTCAGTCTCTTAGTGGTATTTTCTGTAGTAAGTGTTTTATATTTAAAATATAAGGAACATTGTTGTTAAGCACAACGTCACTTTGTTTATCAGTAAGTATTACTTTTTCTACTTTAGGTTATATGCTTTACTTCGTTTTGTGGTTTAAATTCAACTTGAGACCTTCAGGGACACAGTAATTCTGGACTCCCCATAGCAACTGTAGTGGGGAGCATCAGAGAGCAGGTAGTTGAATAAAATCAAGTACCATGGTATATTTCTCCTTACGAGGAATACAGCCACTCCTAACACATTTCTTGCATCTCTCCCTTATTTTTTTCTTTCCTTTATGTCGGTTTATGGGCCAAAAAGGCAGACAAACCACCAGCTCTCACTTCATGTGTAAGACAGGCTTTGGAATTTTGCCCAGTGTTTCTTTTAACTGATGCCATTAACTTTTTTTTTTTTTTTAAATTATTATTAAAGGACAGCTTGAAAAAAGTAACGTGGCCTTTATTTGAACACCTTGAGAGGTAGTCTACCATTTTTATTGACAGATGGCTAGGACGATCATCCTCATCGTTGAGTATATTATGTCTTATTCTACTCTGAACATGCCTAAATATAACTTGCAGCTGTTGATTCTCACTGTGCCTTTCTCTGCAGGTTACAGTGCCACCAGTACTCTGTATCTTCTCTGGTGTAATTGAGAGAGACTGGTTTAGTGAGACCAGAGTAATGTCTCAAAATGCCCCCTGGAAGGCGTTTTCTGACCTTCCTAATTGGTCCTGTCATTTTGCTCTGGACCACCTCCAAGCTTTCAACATATTAAAAAACTGTGTGGGCGCCCGCACTGCCGATGGGTGTTGCAGCTTGAGGCTTTGCTGGGCTTCCGACTCGGCATTGTCAGTCACAGGTGACAGTGACTTCTCCAGTGGTCACCGATGAGGTTCCTGCTCTCAGCACCTTGTCCTTCCTCCCTGGCTGCACAGGAGCCAGCTATCACACACCCACTGATTATCTGGGGGTGTCTTGGAATACAGCAGGCAGTACAAAAAGCTTTTGTGAGTCCTGCTCCTGAGTAGCCGCCTCTGGGAGCGAGGGGACCAGTATTGACACCAAGGGTCCCCCGGAGCTCCCCTTCCCGAGTCCCAGGTGGTGTCCCCCTCTGTGCGGGACTCAGCCCGCCTGTTCACCGGCCGTGGAGTCAGGCAGTAGGCTTGACTCCACAGAGCGGTGTGGGAGGTGCACAGACAGAAGACAACCGTTGGAACTAAAAATACTTATTTATTGGTAATGCATCAAAAATGAAGAGGAAATGGTGCAAGCAAAAACTGCTTCCACCAGCAGTTACATTCTGTCCATGGTCACTCTTACCTGTTCCCACAGGTCAGGCAACTGATAGGGATTCATGGATCACCAGCATTGAGACAACGTGGTGGTCCAGTACCTGAGGAGAGTCCACTGGCATTACTGAGCATTTTATCTTGTTTGAGTATGTTCAGCTGGCCAGGTGACTTGTGTTGATCTGAAGGACTTTCCGCTTTAGCTACTAATCTTGCCATTTGCAAATTTTATCAACAATATTTTTTACAATTGTATCTCCTGATGCAAATATTAAACAACACAGTTCTTCCAGAGATGCACACACTTTCAGCAGTGATTGCTGCTTCTTTTTGGACAATAAATTTTTGCCATTTGTCTGCTAGCTAGTTAATCCATATAATGCAAATTATGATGTATACATACACTATTATTTTTTCTTCAGAATTTACAAATTTCTTGGTTTGTTAAATCTGCGCCAGTGCTTTTATCAACCATATGTATTATTTCGTCAAAGAATGAAGTCAGGTTTGTTTCTCACAACTTTTTTTTTTTTTAACATACTGAATTATTAATGTTATTATTTTCATTGCTGAGGCCTTTGCTAGCTAACTTGTCATAACTTCACACTCTCTTACCTACGATTATTACCGCGGAACCATCTAACAGTCGTTGGTGTCATCTCTGTGTTCTCTCTGTGAACACTGGCACTACACGCTCTTCCAAGACCTTGGGATTTCTCTCGTATGCCAGGATTTTTAAATACTTAACTCCATTGGGCCAGGTGCCTCCTCAGCCAAATCTTTTATGATTCTGAGATGCAAATTTTATTGGCTACTGATCTGAAAATACTTACGCTTAATAGATGCTGTTAAAACCTTTCTTAGTTTGCAAATAGATTAGGAAGTTGTTTACCATCCTCACGTAGTATGAATATACAGTTCTATTCCTTTCTGTATACAAACAACTCTCTTCTCTGTATCAAAAAGCCTCCATCAAAAATCTTCTCTATCAACAGTTTTACCAATATCCACCCAGTATGAGCCTAGGTTGTTGCTAGCATTTCTTGAAAAAACCCGTTAGCACTTGCAGCAATCCAGTTTTTCCAGATTATTTTGAACACTCCTTATCACCTTGTATGCTTCATAAATTCTCACTTTTATTGTGTGCCATGTACCTCCTTTCCATCCACACCTTCCTTCTGCTTTTTTTTCCCCTTGTTGGTTGCATACAAGATTTCTAAGTGTTACCTTCAAATTCCCTGTTAGTCAGGAAGAGTGTTTAATCATGTCTGTCTTTTTCACAGCTGCAGAACCACAGATCTTCTCCATCTTGTAAACTTCTAGCAGTGAAATTTCTATTAAAAAATTTATTGTAGCTTTCTCCTGGAGAGTCATATTTTTCTGATTGCTTGATTTGCAATAAGTTTAACCCATAACTTCCTCTGTTTGAGGATTTACCATTTTGAAGTACCAATTTTGCCTACGTATTTGCCCAACTTCACAGTTAAAACACATACATACATATCTTAAACACCTGCCTCATAGGCATTAACCAAATGGACCTATATACATCTACAGATACATACCTACATACATGCGCAAATGTTGTATACCTACTTACAACATGTACACATACATACATATATCTGTATACACACATACATATATACAGTCATACAAACACTCATCTATATACAATTTAACTTCCCCTGAAACCGGAGAAGAGGCATTTCTAAAAATGTATGCATGTTGCCTGTAATGCAGCATCCCAGCAAAGAGCTGAGGCTATCGATGTTGCCCTCCCAAGATGAAGACATGTTTTTCTGTGAGTCCATCTCTGAATGGTCACTCAGCTCCTCCACCAAGGGCAGTCCTCCCCCTCCCACACCAACCAACAGCTCTGTTAATATTTGGACAGGGCTGGCTCTCCTAAGCAGGATGTGTCAAGAGACGGGAGACGAAGGACTGCAGGTGGGTGACACAAGGGTTTCCTCTATTCTGAAGACTTTAGAAGTTGCTCAGACTTTAGTTTAGCTGAAAAGGAGAGAGAAAAAAAAGAAGTAAGACGCAGGAAGACCAAAGCGGTGCAAAACATCACCTCATGCTGCCTTCCACCAGAAATGAGTCTCCAGCTCATCCGCTCCCCACCTCTCCCTCCAGGATCCTGGGATGTCCTGACCTCCATCTCTCCTGAGCAAGGGTGCAGGGGAGAGGAAGATGCTCCTTGCTGCATCTTGCCCACGAGGGAAGTGGCTCAACATTTTAAACTCCTACCTGCTCTTCTCCTGAGCACATTGAAGAGGACAACGATGAAAATGATGGTAGCAATGAAACCCCCCAGCAGTCCTTCCGATCCTGTTTGCTCTGCAGAGGAAGAGGAGGATCAGTGATGTTAGGTTGGCTGGAGTGGCTGAACAGCCAGCGAGTTGTCACAGTTAAACGAGTTCCCCCAGCAACTGTGTGCATGCTCTTGTTAGGTACACAGATGTGACACGACACACGTGAGCTAAAGCCACACAGACTCAGGGCCAGTTATACTGGCTGGACTGATGTGTCGTAACTTGTTAAACTGCAGTATTGCTTGCTTCTCCCTGCTGGGTCAGGAGGAGACACAGGAGCAATCTCCCATCAGCAGGGAGAGTGAGAACCCCAACAGCTCCAACGGGGAAAAGGACTTTTTGCTATAGCTCTTGAGCAGCATCAGTCCCCAGCTGAACATCAAGTTCAGCCGAGCATCTGTCTCCTTGGGGCATGGCTGTTTTCTTGTGCCTGTCCAGCGGGGTCCAGCCCACGTGCTACAAACTTTTGCTCTGTTGCTCCGCTTTCGGTCATAAAATCTCTTTTCCCCTGAAGGAAATGAGATACTTGCTCCCCAAAGGCTTCAGGGAGTGAACTAAAAGCTGAGGAAGTGAAAGGGAAAGGGAAGAGGAGGATAGAGAGGATGGGTATGAGAGGACACCAGAAGGAAAGCACGGACAAACAGGCAGATGTGGTGTGACCCAGAGGTTTTGATCCCTGTGGTGGGTAGAGGAGGTGGGAGGAGGTCTGGGCAGGATGAAGAACTTGCCCCTCTGCCCCTGACACCTACCTGGTGCCTTAAGATGGGCGCTCACAGAGATGGGCTCTGCCAGGGCCACGTGTGAAACATGGCAGCTGTAGGTGGCTGGTGCCCGCGCTGTGGCTGAGCTGATGCTGAGGTAGGAGGTGATGCTGTAGGTGCCGTCTCGGCTTTGCCGGTGGCTGGAGAAATGTGCGTCTGAGAGAGGGATTTCTGCATCATCCTCAGGAGTCTTCTGTGTCCAGCTCACCGAGACATCCAGGGGGTAATAGCCAGCAATGTTGCAGGTCAGAGTAGTCGTCACACCTCTCTCAAATGACACCACTGCTGGAACGACACGAACTCTTGGAGGCTCTGGAGGAGATAAAGAGGGATTTGACTTATTGTTAGCAGAGTACAAAAGTCCCTGTCCACAAGGGAGAGAAGACAAGCTGCCTGTGACAATGAGTGTTGGGAGCGATGGGATAAGGCTGCAGGGCAAAATTTCAGAGCCTGGGGACATGGGACTCCTGTTGCCCCCAGGCATTTCCCTTCCTCACCGGCTACATGCAGCTGGATGATGTGCTGGGCCTGGTGCAGTGGGGTGGACACCAAACAGATGTACGTCCCTTCATCTCCCACGCTCACTCCTTGAAGGCTAAGCGATGCGTCTCCACTCCCCATAAGCTCTCCCAAATCCACGTGGACTTTCGGCTGCGCTGCTGGGCCTGTGCTCCCCACCTGATACCGGAACAGGCTACGGCCACTGCCTCGGTGCTGCCTCCTCCACTCCAGGGAGGAGAGTGAGGAGCTGGGAGCCAAGGCAAAGTGGCAGTCGAGGGTGACTGAGCTGCCAAGATGCGTGCGCAGGGAAGCGTTGCGTGATGATGATTGAAATTCGACTAGAAACAGAAAGAAGGGCACAGGCAAGCAGAGAGTTAAACAGATGTGGTTAAAGAAGGCACCCTCAGGTGGGAAGGGCTGGTGGAAGGGCTGGTGGAAGGGCTGGCAGCGAACTCCCCACCCTGAAGAGGAGGCAGCACAGGTACCCTATGTGATGCCCCAGGGGCCATGTGGACTGAAGAACTGGACGACGCCAGCCTGGTGGGGTTAGCAGGGCAGGGAGACAGGCGGACACCAAGTGCACGTCATGGTCTTGAAGGTGCTTGTCATCCCCAGGGGCTGGGGCATGGGAAACCTTGAGAGGAGGCATGGGAGGGGCAATACGCATGACCCTTTTTTCCCTAAGCACCAGCAGCCCTCAGGTCCTGGTGAGAGGTGGGGCATGGGACTCTTGGGGAGGCAGACTCCCCTCCTCTCATGTCCCTTGGTGCTGTGGGGGCACCCCGGGCCACCTGGTCACCTCTGGTCAGCACCGTCCCCTCCTTGCTCATAGGAATCCTCAGTTTTGGGTGCAGTGTTGCATCGTGCTCCTCCTCCTCCCGGCTGCCGCAGTGGGGACCTCTGAGCACCAGGGCGATACTGATCCCACTGGAGAGCTGCAGGGTGGCCATGAACCAGGAGGTACGGCAGGGCCCCTCGCCAGCCTGCTGGGAGCTGTACGGGGAGATCTCGCAGTTCACCTCCTCCCCATCACAGTCCGCATGCAGCAGGGACTCTGCGTGTGGGATGGACACCGACTGGGCTGTGGGGATAGAGGAAGAGGTTTAACCATCTGAATCCAGAAGTGAAAAGAAAGTGCAAGGTGATGAGACACGTTATCTTGGAGAAGCATCATGCATTGCAGGGGTCAGTCAGAGCCCAGAAATGCCAGGCTAGGCTTAATAGATGAAGGCCTGCAAAGAATATGAGAGGTTTGTCATGACTGTCTTACATCCCTCGGCTGTTGGCTGTATTTTTTCTTGCCCGATTTTACAGAGCTCACTCTGGGCAAAGGAAGCTGTTAGGCAAGTGTTGTGGTTTAACCTGGCAGGCAGCTAAACACCACACAGCCGCTTGCTCACCTCCCCACCCCCCAGTGGGATGGGGGAGCGAATGGAAAGGACAAAAGTAAGAAAGCTTGTGGGTTGAGATAAGAACAGTTTAATAACTAAAACAAAATAAAATTAAAAATAATAATAATAATGATGATGATGTAATGAAAAGGAAAACAATCAGACAGAGAGAGGGAAAGAAAACAAAACAAAACAGAACAAAAACACCAGGTGATGCACCTGCTCACCACCCACTGACCGATGCCCAGCCAGTCCCCGAGCAGCGATCCCTATCCCCGGCCAGCTCCCCACCATTAATATACCGAGCATGACGTTATATGGTATGGAATAGCCCTTTGCCCAGTTTGGATCAACAATTTGAGCTGTGTCCCCTCCCCTTCCAACTTCTTGTGCACCTGGCAGAGCATGGGAGGCTGGAAAAAGTCCTTGACTAGTGTAAGCACTACTTAGCAACAACTAAAACATCAGTGTGTTATCGACATTATTCTCATACTAAATCCAAAACACAGCACTATACCAGCTACTGGGAAAAAGAAAAAAATTAACTCCATCCCAGCCGAAACCAGGACAGCAAGGAGAATAAACAGAACAGATTCCCTTTAGCTGTGTATGCCCAGTGTATGTGCATGCCCAGCAAACTGTGTATGTGAAATGCCCAGTAAAGACTTGCAATGTTTATTTGGTTTAGGCCTGAATCCAGAAAGAAAGGGGACACCGAAGCATCCCAGGTAAGGAAAGAAAGGGTGGCAAGAAGGCAGGAGTGGCTGGATGTACTGGATGCACACTGTATCTGTGCCTTTGATCACACCATGGGCTTAAGCATAGGTATAAGCGTCCTAGTGACCTACACACTTTCCACGGACATCACTGGAAATTAACTCGGTGTCTGCAATGCCTGACAGTAGCCTGGCTGTAGTGTGCTTGAACTCACCCATGCCCAGTCCATCCACACCACTTGAAAGAGAGCTTGGGCCCAGGCTAATGGATCCTGCCGGGCCTTCAGCTTCCCACTGAAAATGTCTCAGAGCCTTGAATAACCTTGCAGTGAAGCACATGCTCGCAGATAAGCACTGTAGGCGGTGAACAAGACCACAGTGAAGTACCGGCTCAGACCTTTGCTTGCCTGTGTTTGCAAAGTTACGTGCAAAGCAAGGGGAACAGAGGCTGGACTGCAGGTTGGCACCCATGGGTGAAGTAAGGAGAGCCAAGTCGCCCACAGCTGGCCTACTGAGCAGGACAGCTCTGCTTCATGCCCACTTACCACGATGCTTCCTGCTAGCAAAAAACACCTGCATGACTAAAGATGGTCAACGCTCTGTACAGGTGCAATAATACCGTAATATAGTGGAATAATTCCCGAGTTGTTTTTGACAAAGTATTTCCCAAGAAATAGGCAATAGCCCCAGTAGGGAGGAGGTGCCTCAACAGGGCTTTCTAACATCTTCCAAAAACTTGCTTTCTTAAAGTCCAAATTGCCGAATTCAGGGACTCGTGCGTGTGACTTTAGTGGCTATTCAAAAATTAATTGTCTAAACTCAGTTAAAGAAAAATCTCGTAGAAGCCTGGTGCAGGTAAGCGGCCGAAACCCCGGCGGCAGCTGTCCCGCCCCAGCTCTCCCACTCACCTGAGGCTTCAAAGATAACAGGAGAAGAGGAGCCAGGATTTTCCGATGGGACTTTGTACTCGGTTACATCATCCAAGTTCCCGTCATCTCTGACGCTGATACCCCTCAGCACGAGGGTAGCAGGATGCTCGGATGACGAGCCGCTGAAAGCACGCAGCAAGCCTCTCGCATCTTCCACCACGTAGGAGCAGCCCAGGACAATATCCACCCTGCGAAACGGAGGTGCTGGTGTGGGAGCTTTCGCTGGCCCTTTAGGGAGGGAAGAAGAACCGGTTGAATGCAGGAACCCCACTGCAAGCAAAGAAGAGCGTATGAGTTTCTCTGGGATGGGGGATAAATAAATAATCGGGAGGCTGGGGGCTGGCTGCCACTTTGGGGTTGTTCTCCCCGCCCTGCTGGCAGAGGAGCCCTCTAGCCCTGTGCCACCCTCCTCCGGCAGCAGCATTGACCTTTAGGAAGACCCTATTTTTCCCGACCTGCGCTGAAGGGGTGGGGTGGGGGGGTGTGAGGGCAGGAGGAGCCCCGGCCCCCNCATCCTGCCCCGCAGAGCAGCGGCTCCCCCGCGGCCGCCTCCAAGCCCTGGAACCCTCACGGGAAGCAAACCCGCGGCCGGCTACCAGCAGCGCCGCGGCCGTTCCTTTCACTTTCGCTCTGGCAAAGCACAAGGGAAAAAAACCCCAACCCTCAAACCCGTTAACTCTTGCTTTACCGAACGCAGGACACTGGAGGCAGCAGGGAAGCGGGGCGCGATCAGCTGGGACTGAGGAGCATCCCCAAACCTGCGGCTGGGCTGCTTTTGCCGGGTCCCTCTTTAAGTCAATGTTGTATCAGCCTTTCCAACCACGCTTCTGCGTGCAAGCTCATCTCCGGACCTGCCGAGCAGCCTCTGAAAGCAGCCGCCTCTCTGTCCGCTTGCTTTTTAGAAGACTTTAGCTTTGTGAAAAGCTTGGAGGTTGAAGCTGGTTTGTTTGGGTTTTTTGTTTGTTTGTTTGTTTGTTTTTCCCCTTCCCCTCTGCAAAACCTTCTTCAGCTGCATAGAAGCCAGTTTGCTCTGTGGCAGCGTGAGCCAGCCCCCCAAGCCTGGCAGCGTGTGGTGCCACCACCAGCCGCCAAGTCAGCCGTGGGAAAAAGCATCACGGGAAGAAAATCAAGCCACTAGAGAGGAAATGGATGAGCTCTGATGGGATTTTAACTACTGCTTTTCCCCGTCTTTCAGATACATGGAGAGAAAATGGCTGCTGGTCTGGTCCTCCCTTCACAGTCTTGCTAGCCCTGCAGTAACACAACTTACCCTTGCTGTGGCCTGCTATAATCACGTATACACACCTGCAGGAAACCATGATAACCCCCAGCCCCAGCTCTTCCAGTACAACTTCCAGACACCCAGCCCAGGAAGCATCTTGCGCTGGCCAGGTATGGGTTCATGATACAGACTTACCCCTTGCATCCCAATCCCATCCTCACTCACCACTTCAGTCCTACTTGGAAAAGCCTCACAAGGAATATTAATTCTTCTTGCTGAAGTTAGGCTTAGGAGCCCTGAGCTGTCAGATGTGGCCAGCCGCTCTGACTAGCTCTCCCACTGCCTCACCAGGGTAATATCACACACCTACCAGCACACCCTGTGAGTCCCTGCATCCCCCTTCAATCTGAGATGCACTCATCTCTGCTTCCCTGGCCCTCCATGTTATTATCTGGCATTATCTGTGCTCTCAGAGGGCACCCGCATACTCCCATCAGCCAATGAAGCAGAGCACAAGCGTCTGTGCAACTCCTTTACCCCAGGCAAATGCCACAGAGCTCTCTGCTCTGGCAAGGCTCCTTTCTCTGATTTGTTTTTATACCGGCTCCAGTGGAGCCAAAACTGCATTTCGACAGATTTGCGCCTTAGCTGTTTATGCAGAGGAGCTGGGGGAGGTCTGCAGCCTGTGCTGTGGCTGTGAAATTAGTGGTGGGTTACTGCCTGCAGAGAGGCTCCAGCACAGCAGTTGTGATAGACTTTGTTTTGCAGAGCAGTAAGCCACTCTTGACTGTTTTCTGCAATCAAATCCCTCCAGGTGTCTGCTAAAGCTGGGACTCTCTTCCATTCTCCAGAGCTGCAATCCGTTGCACGCTGGATCAGCCTGGCTAAAAGGAACAGCTCTGGTAAAAAGTTGTGCAACCTACCAAGCTAGCTAGTAAATATAACTTTACCGTGTAGCTATCATGTTCAAGAGACCCATTCAGTGATGCTGCAACTGCTGGGAGAGGGCTGTGTATCTGTTTTCCTATGCAGGGAGATGAAAACCAGTTAAATAACTATGTGATGACAGATAAGGAGGTATCGATAGGCAGAGACCTAGACAACAAGGGGAAAGAATATACTAACTGTGATGAGAGAAGCAGCAGCAGACAATACTGGTAGCCAAAGGGCTATCTAGTTCAGCTAAGGGAAGCAGTTGAGGCCAGGGAGGCAGTGTGTACTACAGGGAGTCTCAGGTGATGCTGTGGAATCAGAGAAGTGATGGTGGGAGGAGACCTCTGGAGGTCTCTGATCCAGCCTCTGGCTCAATCAGGTCACCATGATTTTGTCCGACCAAGTCTGGAAACCCTCCGAAGGTGGAGATACTGCCACCTTTCTGGGTACCTGTTCCGGTGCTGCATTACCCTTCTGGTAAAAAAGTCGTTCCTGAAGTTCACCCTGAAGCTGCCAAGCTTCAACTTGTTGCCATTGCCCCTTGTTATATCGCCTGCTACTATTGAGAAGACTTTGGCTCCATTATCTCTGTAACTACCTTCCAGATACTGGTAGGAAAGAAATATGAGCAACTAACATGGAGTGTAAACTAGCTATCATGCAAGTAACAGAAACATGGTAGAATAACCATCATCCCTGGTATTAAAATATTCTGCTGTTCAGGACTGATAGAAAGGAAGATAAAAACAGTGCATTAGCATCACATGAATGTTGTTATAGGTTGTTTAGATGAAACTCAGAAAGTTAAAAGAGGCTTTTCTCTGGTGCAGCTTAGAGTCAGCTGTGAACCGCTCAAGTTCAGAACTGGATATGTAGGGAGAGAGCTAATAGTAAAAGAGATAAATCCCAGTAAGAACTATGCTGCCATGGGCAAACTAACTTCAGAGTTATGGACCAGAGAATAATCTCTCATGATCATAACGGGCCTTAGGCCTATAATTCTCGATATGACAGATGACAAATTCCTTCACAAAACCATCACTGAACCTACAAAAGATTTGTTAGTTGTAAATAGCAATTAAGTCACAGAGCAGGTGGTCATCCAAAATAAATTTGGAGCGTGTGCTCATAATTTCCTTTCATATAAATTAAGTGGGAGGCTAGATAAGAATAGGCCCGTACTGTACATGCAGGTTTTGTTTCAAAAGAAATTAAAACCCAAGGAATTAAGAAGACTCTTTAACGTGGACTGTAGTGGTAAGGAAACTGGATGTGAAAGATGCTCAGAATTTCTGAGAGATGCACAGTGGCTGTGGAACTTGCACCCCAAGTAAAGAAGCAGAAATCCCTCTGTAGCTACCTGGATGAACAGCCACAAGGTAAAGAGTAAGGAGAGAGATTGGCAAAGAAAACTCTTCTTCAAATGTTTGTAGATATAATGTAACGTCAATCTGGAAAATGGATTTTTAAAAGAAGAGGAAGTTTTTCATGTAAGTAAATAACTGAACCAGGAAGGAGAAAGTGCGAAAAGGATGGGGTCAAAAATAAAAACAATTGTTAAAATTAAATAAATATAAAATAAATGATAAATACAAATAATAGTCTTCAACCAGGAAAATTATAGTGAAGAGTGGAGCAGAGGAAAGGAGCATAATGAATATGAGGGTACAGGAACTATCACACCTGATTTGAAAGCAAAGCAAACATTAACGTGATGAAACTAAGAAAACAAGCTAAGACTTGGATTTTGCTGGATTTTTTTAAACCATAATAATTTTTATTCTTAAGAAAGCAACAAGGAGTTACAGAGTTTTGCAAAATAACAAACACTGTTCAGATAAACTTCGCCTTATCTGTGCTCGTGCAGTTTTGGGAGTTGGAGGCCCGACAAGTAATTTCTCCCTCCAACCCGGACTTACGGTATGTGTCAGTAGGTGACCTACCCTTTCACCCCTTAAGAATTATCATCTGGCCCATGTTACTGTATAACACTGATTGGGAATTTCCAGCTCCTTCCTCAAGGAGAAGCATTTATCCAGAAAGTCTGTTGTTGGCAACAAATGATGAGTGTACAGGAACATCAAAATTTGTGGCTCTTTGTGGTTTTACCATGGCCTCTCAGCTCATGTTTCAACAATCTGCTGGCTGAATACTCTAACCCAGAACAGAGGCTGTGCCACAGAGTGAGGTCCACTGTGTAAATTACAATTCAAAACAGAGTCTGCATTTCACTGAGTTCACCAGGCTCATCCAAATATCTTACTTTGTCAGTAGAAACCAAATAAAATAAACTCTCCATTCCCCTTATGTCTCTGCTCCCCTAAACGTCACTCCTATTCGTCTAGTGTCTGAACTGTTTCCTCCTAAAACATTTGCAACTGCATCACCTCTTCCACATCCCACTTCCCTTCATTGGTTTTTGCACTTTTACCGTTCTTCACTTGCCTCTCCCCATGACACCTACAATCAGGCAGGTCTCCTCTATCCAAACCCGTTACCTTTCCTGTTTCCCGTCTTTCTGCTCTCTTGTCCGGAGCCTTTTTGCCCTGCTGTGACCTCTCTGATTTCCACGATGCCATCATTTCTGTTCCTGTTCTTCCAACAAGTGGAAACACGGCAAAATACATCTGCCTGGAGTGTGCAGAGTATTGCTCTTTCCCTGCACAAGACATGCGGGCAGCACAAATGGGATCAAAGCCGTGAAGGTCTGGAGTGTGTGATCTGGACCGAGAGCAACTGCAGTCGCTGGACTTGGGTCCCCTTTTCCAGTTCAGACCCCACCACAGCAAAAGACCTGTTTTGAATAACACCAAATGCCCAGGTTCTTCTAATCAAATCCCTCAAGCTGAAAATTGGGAAGAGCTTTAACTTTCCATCAGTCAAGTTACGAGCTTAAACTGGGAGCCTAAGGACTTGCTGAACGCAAATCGAAGCCTCTCGCCTTTTAACTAAGCCGGTGTTGTCCTCACCAAGATGAATAGAGCGGGCAAATTCAGTTCCTTGAAGCTCTCCAAAGCTTCTGCTGACCCTGCTAGTGAGCAGGACCAGCAACATTGAGCTAGCTTGGCATACATCCTCTGATTAATTAAACTGCATCTGACACAAGCCCACAGCTCTCCGCTAGTGTTAAATGTGAGATAAAGTAAGAAGTGGCTACCAGCTGGCATTTGCCAGGGGGGTATGCACTGGCATAAGGGTGATCTCCACTTCCCTGTACAGCTTTCCCTCTTGCAGGGTCACGTTAACCAAACTAACCTGAAGATGACTGTGGATTTTCAGCTTCTACTGTATATGCTGAAGGCTACTTAACCAAATTTGCAGGTTACAGAAGTATACAGATATATTGACAGGGGCGAATTTGTCTCTTTCTCTCTCTGTGAATTAACAGCCTGTATCTCTCCAGCGTACCCTATAGCAGTACCAGAAGGAAAATGATCCAGTCTCCTAGACGTTGTATGTACACCCCGGCTGATCCCAGGAGGTAGAGGTTGTGACATTCCTATCTCCAACCCGCACCCTGAACCACCGTATTTGCAAAGGTTGCATCCTCCCTGTAGTCTGACTCCGGCACTTCTTGCACAGGGAAGAAGCAGGATCAGCGTTAATCAGGCTGGAACTGAAGTCATGCGATCTCCAGGAGCAGGGAGATACAAGAACAAAATCCTCTGGCATCGACAGAAGGAGGCCAGAAGCTGAATAGCAGTGGTGGCAGTGACACTGGCACTAAAGGTAAAACGAGCCCAGTTCATACCTAACATAAGCCACAGCTTCAGGGCAGCTACACCAGTTTACAGCAGCTAAGTGGCTGATTGGGTGAGAGATGGTTCACAGATTGAACTAACTTTTTCATGGTCTCTTATACCAACCTTGAACACTGACTTACTCTGAGGCCCTATCATTTAAGGTTTTTTTTTCCCCCTCCCCAAATTATCCATAATTTTAAGTGGCTCCATTTTTACATACACAGTATAGATACTGGCACCCAATTTTTGTTCATGCATTTGCAGCTACTGTGGTCTGCAGCTACAGTTAGGTGCTCAGCATCTTTCAAAACCAGGTACATGATATGCAAAGGATGAGGCCCTGAAGTAGAGGCCAGTCTAGGAAGTCTGGCTGTATGTTCTCACCTCTGTCAACTTCCCTGTGTAAAACAGTGATGATATTGGGCCACCTATGTTATATGGGATGTTTTGAGGACAGATGAGTTTTTGTAAGCAACTTTAAAGGATGGCCAGTTTGGTTTTGCACAGTGGCTTAAGTCACAGGATGAAGGATCAGACCACCCAGCTTTAACTGCTCCTGGCCCAGCTTAGGTTCCCCACGTTCATTTGCTTCAGTTTCCTCTGCATAAAACTGGGATGCTACTTGTCATGTTTTCCATGGGATACCTGCGCAGACAAGTTTATTCTCATGTGTAAAGCATTATGAGACTTCCCAGAAAGGATCTGTAGGGACAGAAAACAGAATAGCATTAAAAAAAAAAAAATCTGTAACTGCTGCTACTCCTGCTCCTGGGACCAGTCCACTGTCCCCACAACTCAGACGATATGCTCCTGAGGGTGTGTGTCTGGAGAAGAAAAACATCCTTGTATGGTTATAAATCTCTCGGGGACCACTTAAGCCGCAAGCATAGACAAGGACGAGCTGCACTCAGCATGGTTTCCGTCACCACGCAATTCATGCCTTCGATTACCAAGCACTCAGCTCAGGTTCATCAGCAACCCTTATTGGTAGGAGAGGGCTCCTTCTTGCATAGCCTGCCTCACCCCAGATCTGCACCAAGACCGGGGATGGCAAGCGTGGCGTATGTCCATCCACCTGGGCCAGTTTTCACTTGGCCAGCCCAGGCAGGAGAGCAGTGGTCCAGGCCAGCAGACATCCCAGCTCCCGGCAAGGTCCTCCTGCCTGAGATGGTGAGATGAAAGCCAGACCTCATGTCCTGAGCTCGCACTTCTGACTAGGAGCTTAAAAAAAAAGGGGTGTGAGTTGGCACCGTGTGGCTGTGCGGCAGCCATAAGCTGCCAAATCCGTTTATGGCCATATCAGAGGAATTGTACCAACCACGACAACTATGGCATTTCTAACTAGTGCCTCTGAAATGGGGTTAGTGTCATAAGACAGACGCTGTTGGTGACGTGCCCGCTTTCTTTTATCTGTTGCCTCAACAAGCACGTTCTGCTTTTAAATTAGTGTATTATCTATTAAAAAATCAACTAAACCCTAAGCACTCTTTTGCTCTGTAAAAAAAGAAAACATTCTTATACTCCAGCCCTTTTAGCTGAAGCAAACATTATCCATACTGTTACTGAATGGGTTGCCGAATGCATTTTCTTTTACAGAAAAAAATAAAATCTTTCTTTGACAAATTGTTTACAATTGCTCACAATTACAATTTGCAATTTACAATTGCAAAAGTGAGTAGGTAAGGCATTCTAAGAATGTCTTAAAATATTTTTTGATGGCTTTAATGGATTTTTACATAAAACAGAGAAAGTTATTAACCAAAAAATATAAAAAGTCAATTGAACCCCTACAACTTTTTGCTACTTGGTTATTTCTAACAAAGTCCAAGTTTGTTTGCTTTGGTTTGGTTTGAATGCTCCCATGAGCTCGGCTTTAGGCTTGCGCTCAAATGCTGTGCTAACTAGGCACGCTTGCCTGAAGTGGGGCCCTGAACGATGGTCTGTGGCTGTGCAGTGCATTCCTGAGTCCTACTGAATTCATTTGAGGTTGGGGGCTCCTTTTCTTTTGCCCACGTCTCAGAACAGGTTAGCAATCCCTAGGTCTGCCGGGCAGGAGGGCATTTGCCTGTGCTCCCAGAACTTGGCTTTCCAGCCAAAACTAAGGTGTTTCAGACCTAGTCGAGCTAGGTACGCTAACTGCTCTTGCTTCTCTCAGGGACATGGTACAGGAGCAGCAGCCTACCTTCAAGGTTGCGAAGATGCTGTTTCAAACCAGATCCTTATTGCTTTCTCCGGGATGCTGTATTAAGCAAGGAACAGAAACATAAACAGAAAGCACGTGATATCAGTGAGCAGTGGATGAAGTTTTAGCAATTAAATTAATGCAGGGAAAAAAAAAAAAAGATGCAGGATGTTCCGAAAGCAGGTGGGGAGAAGCCAGTTTTGTGCGTTCAAAGGAGAGTTGGAAGCAACAATCTTTACACCCAAATTCCCAAATCTTTTCGAGGGCCCTGAAAGGAGCATGGCAGAGGGGAAGCAGGTTGTTCAGACTCCGTGCTTGAAAGTAGAAACCAAAGTCTTTCGAGTCTGCTCTCGAGATTCACACATGCCTGTCAGCATCACTGGGTCCGTCTTGTGCTCTACTTGGTAGAAGGGACAATTCTTCAGGTGCTCTGACATGCATGCGACATCATTGCGCTGCCATTTGTTAACTCTGGAGAACAGGCTGCTGAACTGCCAGATCTAGTAGGAGGACAGGGAGACAAATTGGGGAGAGAAAACGGGAATGTTAGTAAAAATAGAAGAGGATTTAAAAAAATCTATATATGCTTATAGTGGGTGTGCATTACTTGTACTGGACAGGCTAGTGAACATTCTAATTGTGCAGGGCTGGCATAACAAGTAAAAATGGGGTCTGTATTGTTATGTACCTCGTACTTGCTGGTTTTGCTGCTTTAGTCATCACCTGCCATTTTTAACAGGAAAGTATCCTTCTACAGTTTCTGTGCCAATCCAGTGCCGGGCATGAGGAAATCCAGAACACCTGACCACCGCACCTCTAGAGAAAACTCCATCGCATGTACGGTGTGATCCAAGATGTTTATAGCTGCATCCAAGATGTTTATAAAGCAGAGTGACTACAGCGTGCTTGTGTGATATGTATCTCAAAGGAACCTGACTTCATAAAGACCTTCCAAGGCATCTATCAGCAACTTCAAAGCAATGAACATTATAACACTGTTGTTATTCACCCCACCCCAGAACAAGCCTGGGAAATCTAAGGTTAAAGTTATTCCTAGAGGAGATACGAGCTTGTAAAAAATAGAAATGTGCAGTTAAAATTTTCCAATTCTGTTTGCAGTGATACCATGTACTGTAGATTTCTTCTCCCTAAGAATGTTTCTTCCTGGGGAAGAAGGACAGTATGTGGGTGTGCTACGCTTAAGATTACCTGACCCTGTCCTAGTCCTTAAGTAATCATAGCTATTATACACAGTAGTCAAGAAATTCAGACTAATTACAAACAGAATGTTTTCAAGCAGAGTCTGTGCATTGGAAACAAGACTCCTGTGTGGTCAATACAGAAAGCTAACATGAAAAGGGTTAGACAGTCCTTAAATTCAACGCTGTTGGTTTGAAATTGCTCTACAATAACTGAAGTTAATTGCTATATGATTGCTTAGGCAGAATTTCTTCCTTTTACCGAAGGACGCCACATCCTCCAGTAAATTATTTCAGTGGCTAATGCCTGTTTTGGATTGGGCTGATTCAACTTGCAGCCGCCAAACTTCGTTACACAGATTTTGAATTCACCACGCTTCATGTTTTCTCTTAATAAAGAGTACTTTCTCTTAACAAAGAGTCATAAACTGCTAAGCCTCCATTTGATAAGAATCAATAGGTGGAGATCTTCAGGGGTCTGCTTGAAAGCCAGGTCTTTAAATAATTTCTGGGAGTCTCCCCTGGATCTCTAAATTATTTGTTCCTAGATCTCTGTCTTGTCTGCTTGGTCATGCTGGAGTCTCTCAAGTTATTCTTTCAAACAGTTTTATGTTAGAGCAGCTGCAAGGCTATCAGCTAGAAAAAAAACCTGTAATAACTATTGTTCAACTAGGACTTAGACTGAGCTATGTTTACATATTTCTTTCAGACTACATAAACAGCCAATAGGGTGGTAATTTTCCAGCAAAAACAGTCAGAGACCAGCTTTGCAGAAGAAGGCTTCCTATTCCCATGCTGCTCCCTCAGGTGCTCACAACGCGATGAGTCAGTCACTCATGGCAATCCTGTGAAGTACTAATCATGAAAGCCTGCGGGGGTTGATGCAAATGCCTGAGCTCCTTTCACAGCCATGTCTCCTTGTTCTTTACCTTTTTGGTGTTCTAAAGCATGTTTTAGTTTTGACATACCCTAGATCGGCTCGTAAAGAACAAAAAAAAGTATGAAATTCAAGTTCTTCAAAAATCCATGTGTAACCTTTAAATATCAGGAATTCTCATTTCCCAGTACCTAAAAATGGTGCACATGCAAACAGGTTACCCAAGACAAGCTTGGGTGGTGTATTGGGTTTGTGTGGCAAGGTTTTGGTAGTGGGGGGGCTACAGGGGTGGCTTCTGTGAGAAGCTCCTAGAAGCCTCCCCCATGTCTGACAGAGCCAATACCAGCCGGCTCCAAGACGGACCCACCGCTGGCCAACGTCGAGCCCATCAGCGACAGTGGTAGCACCTCTGGGATAACATATTTAAGAAGGGAGAACAAAAAAAAAAACCTGCGCAATTGCAGCTGAAGAGAGGAGTGCGAATATGTGAGAGGAACAACTCTGCAGACACCAAGGTCAGTGAAGAGGGAGGGGGAGGAGGTGCTCCAGGCGCCAGAGCAGAGATTCCCCTGCAGCCCATGGTGAAGACCATGGTGAGGCAGGCTGTCCTGGAGCCCATGGAAGTTAACGGTGGAGCAGATATCCACCTGCAGCCTGTGGAGGACCCCACGCCGGGGCAGGGGGATGCCTGAAGGAGGCTGTGACCCCGTGGGAAGTCTGCACTGGAGAGGGCTCCCGGCAGGACCTGCGGACCCGTGGAGAGACGAGCCCATGCTGGAACGGGTTTTCTGGCAGGGCTTGTGACCCCACGGGGGACCCACGCTGGAGCAGCCTGTTCCTGAAGGACTGCACCCCATGGAAAGGACCCACATTGGAGAAGTTCATGGAGGACTGCCTCCCATGGGAGGGACCCCACGCTGGAGCAGGGGAAGAGTGTGAGGAGTCCTCCCCCTGAGGAGGAAGGAGCGGTAGAAACAACGTGTGATGAACTGACCGCAACCCCCATTCCTCGTCCCCCTGTGCCACTCGGGGGGAGGAGGTAGAGAATAATCGGCAGTGAAGTTAAGCCTGGGAAGAAGGGAGGGGTGGGGGGAAGGTGTTTTAAGACTTGGTTTTATTTCTGATTACCCTACTCTGATTTGATTGTTAATAACTTAAGCTAATTTCCCCAAGTCAAGTCTGTTTTGCCCGTGATGGTAATTGCTGAGTGATCTCTCCCTGTCCTTATCTTGACCCATGAGCCTTTCATTATATTTTCTGTTCCCTGTCCAGTTGAGGAGGCGGAGTGATAGAGTGGCTTTGGTGGGCACCTGGCATCCGGCCAGGGTCAACCCACCGCAGATGGGGACTTTCAGCTAGTCAGAAGATGTCCACTTACACCTTCCTACCTTTGCTGGATGTAGTGCATTTTACAGCCTTGACCCCTGACAATGAACCTTCCCCACATCTGCATGCTGATATGCAGCATCCCTTGCTATGCTTGTGTTTCACCTGGAGAGAACCCATGGCTGCCTTTTTCCCAGTGTCACAGTCACTTGCCTTTTTGCGAGCTTTCCATGAAGTACTGCCATGGGAATATCTTTTTTTCTCCCAGACCAGCAGGACCATTCCCCTCTCTTGAAGAAGAGTCGCACAGATGTCCCTCATCAGCACTGACACTTGCGATAGCTGAGATAAACTGAAGCTGTCCAGGAACCCTGCAATGTACTTGAGCACTTCCACTGGGAGGCTGCTCAGCGAGTCCTTATTTCTCCCTTGATTAGCCACTGTGGAATGGCACTTCCCTGATTCAGCAAGGAGGGTGTCCACCTCTGGCTTAATAGCAAATGTCTTGAGAGGCTTGCTGTATATAACCTTGGCCTTAACTCCATCAGGGCGGAAGTGATTTTGAACAAAAGTACATCCCAAGTAGGCCAGTGGGCAACGATGCTGGAACCATCCGTCCAGACATGACTGGATATCAGCGTGCACATTCTTAAAGTGGGACGGGAACTCGTCCCTCCTGAAGAAATGGCTGCAAGTGAATGTGAAAGCTGAACTGCTTTTGTTGTGTCTTCTGGTTACGCATTCAGTGTAGAGCTCCATGTGGAGTTCTGGTGGGCTTTTTTCATCCAGAATATCTCCTAGAACAGCACTGGAGGAGAAGGGCTCCAGAGGAAAGCTGTATGTCTGTGTTGCAAAATCCATAAAGAGTCCATCGATACCCCTTGCTTCGGAGATCTCATGGCCTTTCAGCTCTTTTTCCAGTGCACACAGAAGTGTGGCTTTAACTATATTTGCCTTAGGTAGTTCTTCTAGGTTTATTCCCAATTCTGAGGTATCCACTGACTTGTCTGAAGTTGGCATCTTGTGGCCCAGTGCGTCTCCTAGTCGTGCTCTTTTGCCACAGTAACTAACTGGCACTTTGAAGGTGTAGACAGTCTTCACCTCCTGAGCTTCCAAGTTCCCATAGACAAAGTCTTTTTCTTTGGGGGTGCAAGCAGCTAGCTGGCCAAAGCGGATGAGCATTCCCCCATGATGTACCAGATACATGTTGTAGTCACCTACACCAACTTCCTTCTTCAGCCTCTCCAGGACCCCTTCTTGCCAGGGAGCCAGTCCTGTCATTTCTGTTTTCGGTGTTGTTTGTTCAGGCTTTTGGTCCTTTGTCTCTTCTGCACTGTCAGGTACTTCCTTTGCCTTCTCCGTGGGGCTGGCAGCATGAGGGGCTGACGCTGTTTTCTTGGAAGCCTCCTCCGTCTTTTTTCCTGTGCTGGCTGCTGAGCCCGCTACCTTGCAAGCCAGGAGCTCTTTGCTGAAAATGTTCTCCCAGGTTTTGTAACTCCCCAGATCCATTCCCTCTTTGTCCTTTGCCAAATTTTCACGCTCATGTTGGCTGAGCTCGGACAACTGGTTGTCACCCTCTTGGGAATCACAGGTTACTCCTCCCACAGCACCTTCTTCCTCACCCATGGTTTCGTCCATCAGCTCTTCCACTTCATCCTTTTTCCTCCACTCTGGAAAAAAGTCGGCTATTTTCAAAGTCCTGAAAAGTATCTTCTGGTCTCTGAGTGCCAAGGCTGTGTCCAGACACTCTTCGTTCAAGGTGTCCTTCGTAATGTTCTTGTGGAGGGTTGTGTCTGAATCCACGTTTGGCCAGCGATTCCACTCCATCGAGCAGCAGACAACACTGGCTGGACAGACCTGGAGGTGCTTCGCCAGCTTAAAGCGGGCCATGGAAAAAGGGCAGCCATAGGCTGAGTTGAGGCAGGAGACCTGCTCTAAGGGACAGAGCAATTGGTGCTCCTCCTCCTTGCACATGTGGAAGGTGGCCCCGCAGTGAAAGCGGCAGCTGATCACCATGCAGGAGATGGAGGGCTCAACTGGTGCGCGGCAGTGCCGGTTGAAACATCTCTCACAGTGCCTGTGCTGCCCAGGGGAAGCCTTCTGAGCCCGGTGCTGTGTGTAGCAAAGACAAGAAGACAAGAGTTATTGCCCGAAGGAGCAAGGATGGCCACAGACCTGCTGTGCCCGTGCTTGGTTTCTATGCGTTAGCTGCTCACATGCACTTCTAGCAGGAATAAGGCTGTGCGGAAATGACTGCCAGCTCCATAGAGTCACGTATCAGCACTGATCCCCGCAGTACAGCGTGGCCGGATAGCAGCACGGGTATAGATAAGGTCCTGACTCGTTAGCCCAGCAGACGCAGCCTGAGCTTGGGACCGAGCTGTTTTCTGTCCCAATATTCACACTGGGTCTATCTATACCAAGCTGCTGAAATCAAGACTGCCAGAGGCACAGTGAGGGAGCTTCCCACTTCCTCAATGCTGCTTGAGTAGGAAAGATGACGTTTCTTTTTCCTCTCTAGAAAAATTAGCTGGTCGTTTGGCCTACGTGTCTTGTCATCCCCCCATAAAGACACGAATGTTGCGCAGATGAACCTCCCTTTGCTTTACACCAGCAAGGCTGAGAGTGAGAATTCTCTTCATGATCCCAGTTCCCAGTGTGGAAACCAGCCTGGGTAAAGGCTAATTTGCCTGGTCTACTTTACTCTGCTTTCCTGATTTACCCTTACACTCGTAGATGATGCCTGCATGTCATGGAACAGAGACTGCGGGGGACTTTCCTTCAGGCAGGTTATTTGCTACCTTTACTTTCAGGTGTCAAAACCTGGAATAAGGCGATGCCTTGGTCTGCGTTTTGGAGAGAAGCTCCAGAGTGCAGTGGAGGCTTGTTGCAAGGTCTTACTCACCCAGTTAAATCCATTTTCTTTCACTTTTTCTTACAAACCGCCTTTCACCTTTCTTCCCCTTGCTGTCACCAGTGAATGCCGAGTAGATAGGAAGGAGGAGAAGAGGGCAAGTATGGTTTATGTCATGCTCTGTTCAGCACCACGGTGTGCAGTTAGGGCAGAAGGGGAACGACAAAGGTCTAAACTCAACAGAGCTTTTCCCTTCCTGTGAGGGTGCAGGGGAGAAGTCAGCCTGAGCATGGCTTTTACAGGGTGCCTCTGAGAAAGTATCTGATTTTCTTCCTTTGGGATTTGTTTTAGAGCATGATCCTACAAAAAACAGTCACCACTGCTCTACTTCTTCAGTTCACCCTATGTACTTCTGACAAGTCAGTGTCAAACAGTACCTGGAACTGAACAGGTGATCCTGAGTTGATCATATTTTAGATTCAGTTTATGAAGGTGTTAGTGACACCACAAGGGGCCAGAAAATAGAGAAAGAGGTCCCAGGCAACACAGAATAAACAATACCAGTCTCCGTTTCATAAATTCAGCTGCCACCAGGCAGCTCCATGAATTTAACATTTTGCAACTGACAGACCGGATTAAAAGAACAAGTTGAGGTTGCCAAACCAAATGTTTCAGAAATTTGAACCAGCTTTATTATATAAACAGGTTAAATGTTTTCTTAAGGAAGACTGCATTTCTGTTCTCACACTTCCATATTTATGTGGTTTCAAAATATATTTTTTTTTCCCTCTCCTCCCCTTAAAAACCTTTGATATAAAAAGGACATACAATTTTCCTGAGATCCAACAACAAAAAGCAGAAGTACAGGAACATGATGTATGAAGATTCTTCTATAAAAAGTTATCACTACCAGATTACTAGCTTTGTGTCACAATGAACCATTGGCTTTGGTTTCATTATTGTGTTTTTTGTTCTTTCCCAGTAAGTCAGATACATCAGTTTAATGTAAAAATAATGCACTTATGAGGCCTGCTTCCGAAAGTTCTCAGTTCCCCTTGCTCATAATATCTCTACCTTTGCAATAATTCCCGGCAATAGCTGTTAATCCTTCCTAAACAATGTGAAAACAGAAGCACAGAGTCCGACAGCAAGTAAATGCCTTCTGTTGTAAAAAATCTAAGAACATAAGAAATGACATTCTGGGTCAGACCCAGCCCAGCAGTCTTCTTCAATAATGTCCGTAAGAGATGCTGTTTAGGGGAAAAATGTAGGACCTCCTGTGGTCCTTTCCCCTCATACATGGTTGTTGGATTAGAGAACTAGAGGCTGCTCAGTCACTACATGGAGCTACTTCCCTGGATACCTTCAACTGGTATCAGTAACTTGGCCCAAAGAAGAGCTGCTGCAAGTAGAAAAGTCCCAACTTCTGACTTTCTGCTCCTTGCTGTAGGGGCTGCATTCCAGCTTGGTTCAGCTTACTGCAAATCTCTGTGGAAGGGAAAAAGCTAAAGATAAGGAGGAACCGGAGTTCTGTTTCCAAACAGGACCCAGGTCGCTTTTTTTTTTTTTTTTGGTGAAAATGAGAAAAAGATTTTTGACGAGTCTTCCCACCATACTTCCTATGCAGCAGCAACTACCATAGACCCAGCAGACTCTCATTTGGTTCGGGGAAAAAAATAGACATAGTAAAATAATTTAGACTTTGTTTTTTTTCTATGGTTAAGGAAAATACAGCAGTGTAATTTACCTAGATGTGAGTGCTTTTGCAACCCCTGGCTTAAGTGACCTAGCCCTGAGGAGAGCTGTGCTGCAGAGGAAGTAGGCTCAGACTCAACAGGAAGAGACGCCACATGAAGCTGCTTCCCCTCTCTTTCTTGAAGGCACTGTCTTAACTTCTCGTCTTTCACACTTTCACACCCTGCCAATGGAAGTCATGAACAACGCCGCAGAAGTAGAGATGTCTGGGAAAGGCAATGCATGTGGGTTCCTGCAGTCACTAAAGACCACACGCTCGTGTTTGAATTTGATGTGCATTAATTGTTCAACACATCTTCATTCCATCCTTTGCAACTTCCAACACTGACCAACACCTGTTTACACCTCCTAATTAATCAACCCCATTCCCCCTCGGTCCTGCAGAGTAAAGGAACACATCCTTGGTGGTCCCTTTACCCAGGGACAAACTTACACTCTGAAATATAAGGCTCAGGTACCTTTATTTGCATGGAAAGAGCTCAAGACAGCAATGCAGAAAAATATTATTTCGTGGCTACGCATTATAACATTCCCTGCCTTGTCTTGGGAAGCACTGGCTTCTGCACAGGGGTGACACCAGTGTGCTGGCCAGGGTGGCCCCAGCCACATCCAGCCCTTAAATACATGTGGTTTAGGGTGGCATCTCTCCTGCTTTAGGCTGTTTAGTTACATCTACTTTTATGCCGCTCAGAGAAGTAGGAGATACAGATGGATTTATTTCACATTGGCAGCATCCTTGCTGCTCTCATTCTTGTAACATTTTGCTGCAAATATAATCTCTAAAAATAGTCCCAGCTATGACTTGCATAAGGTCAGAGGAAGGCTGGGTACATTACACTGCAATAACAACACGAATGTGTGAACAATACTTTCCACTGCAAAAGTAACTCTCAGAGAGAAATAATTGAAAAATAAAAATACATCAGAGGCACAGGCCTTATGGTTCTCCAAAACACACAAAGGACTGATTGCAAAGTTTCTGGAGAGGAGCCTGCTTTCACACTGCTGTATGCTGAAATGAACCCTATCTGAATCACATGTAGAGAAAGAAAATACATGCTTTGTTTATGAAAAGTGACCATATCAGAGCATTCAGATCCAGAATCAGTCTTCATCATTATTCAGGTATTTTTTTAGTTGAATTTACCTCATCTCTAACTTGTATATGCTGCTCTTTTCAGACAAATTATTTCTATGCCTCTCTTCTCATTGTCAAATCTGTGAAGCTACAGGACAGGAAGAAGGGATAGAGAATTTTTCTGATATTTATCAGGGTTTGAATGCTTCTTCTGTTCTGACATGGCGGTAATCAAGAGCTCTGTATTTTAACTGCTGATCTAGTTAGCTCTGCGGTTTAGTTGATGGTATTATTGTCAGCGCACAAACTGCAACTTTCAAAACCCTGAGCAGAAAGTTTACAAATTCTTGCCTCAGTAAGTTTGATACATGACATCCAGAGGCAGGTGACACACAGATATGTCAGGTGATGAAACATTTCTCTAAACCCGTACACTTCTTGTTTCCCTGCAACTTGCAAAATTTCCTATGAGCTGGGTTAGAAAAAAAATCAAAACAGAAACGCTTACTTGAATCATGTTCAAGCTACTGTGGAAAGAAAGGATGCAAATTACAGTCCACAGTCTGTCCACTTTGGTAAATCTTTATTTTTAGACTGTCATGACAGCAAATCAAGTAAGGTTTAAAAATATACAGCTGCTATTTTAACTGCAGATATGTCTGTGTCTGGAGCAGATCTGTTCAGTGACAATAACTTACAGTTTATAAACAAATTACAATTTATTTTCAGTAAATATATATTTAATTCAGCTGCAGTCAATGAGCCAAAACAATACAACTGTTTTTCATTTGGTATTAGCTATATGTGTCTGATCATATGACATACTAAGGTTATACATCATATCTGAGCTCTTCACACAGAATCAAGGGATGCCTCCCATTTTAAATGGGCCACCAGAAACCCCAGATAATTACCTTAAAGAGTGCCTCTGAGATGAGATTGCAAATGAACATAAAACAATCTTTCTAAGATTTACAACATGATAAGGAGCTCTTAAAAAAATCTCAGCAAAGCTTGCATGCAAATGCTGGAGCCAAGAATGTTAAAGTTATATATAATGTTACAACAGAAAAATATTTTCAAGGAATGTGAATACTTTTGGTGAAGTGTATAGGGCAGATAGGAGATATTCTCTATTTCTTTTAATCTTTGCTACCCAGTATATGGTGTTTATCTCATTGTTATCATAATACTTAAATCCTGAGGTGAATACAGAGTTACTAATTTCCTTACAGGGTTTTTCAATATATTTACTACCTTAGTATCTGAGGGGCTTCACAACCAATAATGAATTTATCTTTGCAGTACTAGAGGTGCACTTGAGGTTAAAAGATACCATTACTTCTATTTGGGAGATGTAGAATTAAAGTATAGAAAGATGAAAAGAAATAGAATTAAATAGAATATTTTATATAAATCAATATACATATATATACATACCAAGCATGGAAATGCTCAGGTTCCGATGTTTCAGTTGCATGGCTCCTGCACAAAAACCCTGGCAGAGCCAGCTGTAGAATCACATTTTCTAGGAGACTATCTAACTCTCCCTAAACTAGAGATTTTCTTCTCTTTTCGTGCAGTGCTCTGCCTCAATCACTACATACCTAACAACGTCAGCAAGAAATCAGGCTTGGGTCTCCTTTTGCTACACAGATATTTTTATTTCTTGGACCTGAGGAAGAAAACACTATGCCATTGGAAACCGTACTGTACTGCATTTGTACATGATTCTTGGGAGCCTAATTTTTCTAAAGTCCTGTCCTTCGATACAAAATAAAAAGCAAACCCAAAAATGCCACCACCTGGAATCACGGTGACCCCTAAGTGAGTCAAGCCCCACATCTCCACACCCACAGCAGGGACAGCTACAGCTTGAGCGACCACCTTGGCGTTAGGCATAGCGGGTCACTGTCCTTCATGGCACACCTGCTCTGCAATCGCCATTTGGACTGATCTTGCATATACGTGTTGCCAGCCAAGCTTCAAATGAGTCAGGCAGTGAACAGGGTACAGCCCCGGGTAGGTGGAAAGGGAGAATAAATGGTATAGATGAAATCTTCATCAATAGCACTAATAAATTTCTAGCAAGCATGGGCAAGACATAGTTTCTTTGAGGCTCAGACCTTGAACAAGTCCACATGGGTTTTATAGGGGCACTTTGATTCCAGGACAATCCTTCTGGTGAACCTCAAATCCCCAGTATAAGACATGCAGAGTGAAAAGGTTTTCCATGAGACAACTGACCTGTTAGATAAGCCCAAAGATGGAAGGACCAGGCTGTGACAATCAGGGAGCTACTCCCTGTATTTTCTAGCTGGGGATCAGCTGGTTGAACCTGTGGTGTTTCATGGCAATAAACTCATGGTTCAGAGTTAGTGGGTTGGAATTGCTTTATACTGAAAAAAAAAGTTTTGAAATGACAGGGACGGAGTAGGTCCACAGTACAGTGCATCAGTCAGACACATTCCTTGCTTTTCTTTCAGAGCACACGTGCTGCTCAGGTTCCCACAGCAGCACATCGGCTTCTCTTCAGCTCCCTAAACCTGGCATGCAGGACCGCGGAGCTCAAGAGAAGCTGTTGCAGCATTAGGCCTCCCCCTCACCTGGTAAATCTGTGCTGCACGCACACGGTAAAGAAGCACTGAAACTTGCTAGTGCAATTTCTGTCCAGTGAAATGCACTGGTGCTGTTATGGGAGGAGTAGGGGAGAGTTCAGAGCAGTGAGGCACGTGTAACACAGAGCAGAAACCCCACACTGCACTCCTCCCTGTGAGACCTGGATCAGCAATATTCCTTGCTCCTCCCTACCTGGCACAACATAGCCGTAGCTCACCTGAGACAAACCCACCCCAAAATTCCAGGTGCTGAAGTGGTCCCCTGGGCTGGCAGTCCAGCGCAGGGCAGCCCAGCAGCAGGGTCTTGTGCTGGGCATGTTGGGGAGTCATGTGGGAGACAGTCAGGACAGGGAGAAGGGCGAGGCTGTGGGATGGAGCAGCTCTGCTGCTCCTCGTGCATGTGAGGGGTCCCTGTGCTGTCCTTGGTAGAGACACAGTCAGGCAGACTCTCACTTTGCACCGATAACTGGGAAATGGGCTTGGTTTTGGTTTGAGTTCAGCAAGTGCTTTAAAATAACAGATTCCACTTTAGTTGCAGTTTGAGAAAAAAAAAAGAATGGTCCAAACTGTGGCTTTTTTTCTTTGGGCTCAGGTTCTATTTTATGCCCTGGTAACAATCTCATTAACATACTTTTCTGAAAACTTCTCGAGATAATCAAGTGGATGGTTTTAAGCAAAACAAAAGAAACCCAGCCCAAGGCAGGTGCCCCACATAGAGAATTTCAGAGCTATTGGTCAAGGTCTAAGTCATAAAAACAAGAGAAAAGATTCCTGAATAAAAATTGCTAAGCAGCCACAACTCTAAATGGTAGAGTAGTACCTCTAACACTTGTGATTCTTACTTCATCATTTTATTATTCAGTCTGGCCTACAAACATACAGTTTGCGGTCTGAATCTACAGAACTCACTGGATTTTAAGTCTTAGCATTTTTGCCAGAAGATTGCTCTTGCCTCTCCTCTGACCCTTACTGTATCTCCTCATGTTACTTCTCTCAGAGTTTCTTGAAAATTACAGAAATTGAATTTTTGATTTATCATCTGTCCTGCTACTGAAGCTCCCATCTTAGAATCAGCATCTTAGTTTTTTAAAACCTCAGATACAGTGCTGCAAACTGTGGCTAATCCACTGAATATATTATGGAGGGTTTTTTTTTTCAGAGTAGCATGTCACAGAAGCATTCACAGTTACCAGCTGCCTCTGTTTTAGGGTGTCATCTAAGACATCTTGTGTCTGATTATTCATCTTAATTACTAAGGCTGTTTTGAAGACATCTTGATTTTCATAGCTCAATACAGTAACCATTGCATTGCATAAGGTTTGACCAATAAAGACTCCAACTCTATTTACAAAGCCTTACCTTAATCATAGAGTCCCTGTGTGTGTGCCAAACACTTGCTCTCCCGGTTGTGCTCAGCTGGGTTGAAGTGAGGTGGGTGAGAGAGAACTGCAAGCAAAGAAAGAGGAGAGAATGGGAGGACACAGAGCAAGCCCAGGCAGAAACATCAAGTAGTTTTGGGATGTTAAAAATAAAACCCATGCATGTGACCGTGTAGCTCAGCTTACAGAGCAGTCTCTTCCACTGTATTTGTTAACACTGTCACTTCTGGAGTGATACTTCACAGGGAAGATGAGAGAGGCAGAACTAATAATACTCCATGCCCCCTGCGTGAGAGGAAAAGATCAAAACCCTTCCCAGAGCCCTGTGTCAGCTCCCTGCTGCTCTCTGATGGAGGTTTGCCCTTTACAACTTAACTCCCCTTGATGCCCCACCAGTTTGTGGTTTCTGCTGTTGGAATCGTCGCCATGCCCCTGGCTCCCACCATCACCAACTCTAGCAGCTGATGCAGACAGCGATGGCAAGTTTCCGATCTGTCTAGGTAGGGGTGGGCAGAAAGAGAGCGGGAACAGCTCAGAGCTGAGCAGCTGGGCAGATCTGCCTGCCCACCTTGCAGGGACCCCCCAGGAGACTCCCCAGCTCCAGCCCCTCCACTGCACAGTCAAAGGGTCCCACCAGCCACCGGGAGGAAGCCTGAAGGGTGCAGCTCCCAGTGTCACCCTTCCTCAGCCAAACCTCAGGAAGTAAAAGGAGCAAAGGAGAGCAGTCACGTTTTACCATCAGTGTGGACCCATTAAAGCATTTCATGGTGAGTTTCATGAGTTTCATGGTGAACATTTCATAGTCATGGTGAGTACAGACATATGGGTACTACTACATGTCAGTGAGGTTCAGGGGTGCAGATGGGGCAGGCGCTGCTTCTCCCTGGTGGGTGCTCACCTCATCTAGCTACAAAGACATCTCTTGTGACCCTGCTGCCGTACACGACCATTTCTCACCACCCTAGAAACACAGAACAACATCTTTTGGCTGTGGCGGTGGCAGCTCTGAGATCCTAAGTCATGATGAACTTGTTGCTTTGCCTTATCTTTCTCTTTCCCTATCTGCGAGTCCCCAGTGACTCTCATCGTTTGAAACAGTGCAGGCAACTGTGTTTTCATTTTTAGGGCTGAACAAAATGTCAGTAGGTGACAACCAGGGCTTGCTGGTGCCAATCGTAATTTAGTAGTGCTAAATATGGTCAGCAGTCTGGCTCCGTGGCCTTTTTTAGAAAGGGCTGTATTATCGTGATACCATTTTCTGTCATCCTATTGCACTGGGGAAAACAGGGGCCAGTGGCAATATGCCTAAACCCGAATTTCACCCAGTCACAACATGATCGCTGATCTGTTTACCCCATCCAGTTCCACCCCTCACCCCCCCAGTTCAGGGTCATTCTTCAGCCTTCAATGTTGTCATCGTCTTTTTAGACTGTGTTTAAAAACATGCTGCTTGCGTGCCTCAGTTTTATATGAAGTAAAAAATTACTCTCAAAATTCTTTATTACTGGTTTAGGATTAAACGCACTCCAGCTGAATTAACCCAGATTACTAAAATATTTAGGGCTTCAGAAGTAGCTGTTGTCAGAAATGAAGCTACCTTCTGTCTTAATTTTACTGGTACCTGATATCAGCCTGGTTTTACATCTCTGTGTTTCCAGACAGTCTGAACTCTGGTGGCACTTTTTACTGCTTCCATGTGTTGTTCGGTGGTCACGCAGACCCAAGCAGCCTGCCCTGGGCAGCCTCACGTAACAGAAGCCCCCTGAATTTTGCAAATCCTTGCCTGCAGATGATGGCTGTACTGCAAAAAGGCGTCATCTGTGGTGGCCTTTCAGGGCAGGGTATCACAAGACATACAGAATTAATGTAGTTCACCATCCCTGAAAATGTGTACATGGTGGAGAGAAGGGAGCAGAAGAGGGAAGGCCATGGGAAACAGGAATTCATCCTTGTACCTGCAGCGCACCATTGTATTAGCTCAGCTGCACCTGAAACCAGACTCTCAGTAAAAACAGGAGAATGTGCAGACCTCTGCTGCTGGACTTACCTGTGCTAATTTGATTCAAGGTATCTCAGGAATGCCAACCAATACTGTAACCAGACCTCCTGCTGCAGTATAGATGTGCTTACTGGTAGGGTGTGAGAAATGTGAAATCTCTGAAAGAAAAGTGTAACTGTTATTTATTTTTTGATGCAAATGCTTTGGGAGAAAGCTGTTGCCTGTCTGCTTTAATCTCTCATCTCAATTCTGTGAGTAGAAATACTGTGCTGTATAGAAGCCTTATGAAATATACCTATCTATATGTATATGATAAGTATATCATGTATGTATATGTATACATATGATATGTATACAAATATACATATCTATTGATATGGGAAAATCGGGCCAGATCTGGTAGCCTGAGAGGGGCGAGGCTGCTGCACCTCCACGTCCCCAGCCCTAACCAGTAGCCAGGCCGAGCTTGTATTCCCAGTAGGCACCCACATACAAACACACATATACACCACATATATACATATATACACAGACAGCCACACAGATCAGACAGCCGGCCACACAGAGCACTCACATGAACACAGGCAGTGCCAGCGGCCTCATCCCACCCCCCTCTCTGGCTGAGCAGGATGGAGGTGCGCTATTGAGCATATATACATATATATATAGATGCACATACACAGACACATGTACAGTGTGGCTCCCTCCAGCAGCTGGGCTCAGGCAGTCTGCCCAGTAGCTGCCCCTCGATCCCAGTCTCTCCAGTCCGCCTGGTCCCGCAGTAGCCAGCTCCCCCATGGTGGTCTCGTCCCCAGGGACCCCCAGCCTCTTCGGCAGCTGCCGGGACTCCCCCGGTTCCCCTGGCAGACGGCTCCTCCCTTGCAGCCCCCTCCAGGCCCCTTCACCAGCGGGTCCACCTGCATCCTCACAGCCACTCACACCCTCGCCCACATGCCCGTGCCCACGGGCACACGGCCGCGAGTCCCAGCCCAGCTGCTGGCACCCAGACTCCCCCCACACCCCCTGCATGTGGTAACAAGAGTCCCTCGCCCAGGGCAAAGTGCGAAAGGAGTGTAATGAGAAGACAGGACAGGCTGCGCTGATCAGGCGCAGGGCATGGCCAGACAAACCGTCGCAAACCATTTACACACGACCGGCCCTTTTCATTGCTGTATCCCTCTCTTTTCCCACACTTGTTCCTCCACAAATCACCCAGATCCCTCCCTTTCCCGCCTGTGGTTCCTCCCCTAAACATCCCCTAATGAGTCCTGCGCAATCCCCCAACCCTCTTCCCCTGCATCCCCTCGTGTGTCCCACACCCCTGAATGCAGCGACCCCCCCCCAGCCCTAAAGGTGCTCTGGGGCTGAGGCTCCCCTGGGCAGCCCTGGGAGGGGCCCCGACAGGGTGTCCCTTCCTCCAAGTCCTTAATTTGGGTTCCCGGCTGCCATCGTGCCCCTGTGCTCCTCAGGGCGTGTGGAGATGGGCCTTTGGTGGGCTGATGGCTCCTGGCACGGGCCTGGGAGCAGCCCGGCAGGGTGCTGTTTGGGCTCCCCCTCCTGCCGTTGTCTGCCCGTGCTCCTTTGTGGGTGTGTGGACGAGCTTTTGTCACAGAGCCTAACGTATGTACCTATACCGTGGTTGACTAGCAGCTGTTGTGGCTTTTCGAGCCAACTATACCACCAGCGACTGCCGCTGCATCTATCCCTGCCACTCTGCTGCGTTCAGTCTTACTACCATACGACAGCCTGTGAAACTGCGAAATGGCTTCGCATGTCACCCGTACCCCTCGGCGTGTGCACAAGACAGCAGCGCTTCGCTTGCAGTGACGTGGTTTACGGTGTCACCGAGGCCACACCTAGGTAACCTGCATCGCAGGAAGCGTTAAAGTGGAAATATCAGCTCGTGAGGTTACCCCGGGCTGCGGAAGCCCCTGGGGGGTCCCTGTCCCTTTTGCCGCTGCCTGTCACGAAGCTCCCTGGCGGCAGCGCTGACAGGCGGCAGGTTACGGCCCGCGGCCGCCGGCGGCCTAACACCGCCCTGTCATTCGCGGCTGCTGCGCCATCGCCGCCACGCTCCGCAGGGCA
>WAAD01009131.1:0-34694 GCA_013389945.1 Fregata magnificens
CAGCATCACAGCCACCCCCTGAGTCCCTACCAGACGGGCTTGGCACGGTTGATGGTAGTGCGGAGCCGGGGTTTGACGTAGTCATAGTAGCCCTGGTTCTTGTGCTCCTCCTGGCACCATACCAGCTCAGCGGCCGGGTACTTCTCGGCTTCCCGCTGGAGGAGGTCGAAGGGGAACGGGGAGAGCTGCGGGGGACACGGAGCGGCGTCACGGTGGCGTCACGGGGGCCACGGTACTCCCAGGCCGCGGGCTGGGAGGCGGCCGGACCCTGCTCACCTGCTCCACCCTGGTGATGGCCACGTCGGCCTCCATCTGCCGGGCCTTGCGCTCGCGGGTCAGGTCGTAGTAGACCTTGCCGGTGCAGAACAGCACCCGCTTCACCTGCTCGGGGCTCTGGGCCGCGGGGCCGCCGTCAGGGATGACACGGAGGAAGTTGGTGCCTGCCAAGAGAGAGGACGGCACCAACCATCACCCACAGCAGCCCAGGGCACCGTGCCAGCAGCTGCCTGCGCCCATATCCCGCGCCAGCCCCTCCTGGGACCCCAGCCTGCACAGGCAAACCAGAGAGGCAGAGCCGGAGCAGCTGCTACTGGGTCCGGCTCCCAGTACAAACCATCACGGCTCTGCAGGACTCGTGGCTGCCAAACCTTGGCCACACCGCTCCGGCAGGAAGCGGCTGCCAATGGAGGAAGCACCACGGCAAAGCCTGGAAAGCCGAGTCACATCCCCCCAGGGTGCCAGACTTGGCACTGACGAGGGGTGGCTCCAATTTGCTGGGTAGATGGCCGCAGCCGGCACACCCCGGTCGCGGCGGGGGCGAGCACGCCGCCTCGGCGCTGGAGGGGAGCTGGGACGGAGGAAGGCAGCCCGCATGCCGTGCCGCTGCAGAGCTCCCCGCGATGCCCCGATGCCGGCGGCATCAGCCTCGCTCGGCCGCTTTGGCGTGGAGAGGCTGCTGCCAGGCGGTCTTTACCCGAGGCGGCCGGCTCCTGCCCTTCACCCTTCATCCCACAGAGCGGCGCGGGGGGAAAACAGACACCTCCGCGCTGCTCGTACCTGGCAGCATGTCGTCGAAGCTGGAGCGGGCTTCGGGGTGGCGCAGCAGCGACTTTGGAGTGAAGATTATCAGCTGGAGGGGGGGAGAAGAGGCAGAGCAAGGCGGTCAGCCTGGCCAGAAACACCCCACTGCAAGCAAAGGCCGGAATGCCGACCTGCCCGTCCTGCCTGCCCTCCCCTGCCCGAGCACAGGAGCAGCCGCCAGAGATTTGCTCCTCACTCGGCTGCCATGCTCTGCCAGATTGGGCACCGGTTTCTGACAGCACCAGCTTTCCCAGTCTGGGTTTCTGCTGGGGAAGAGGCTGAGGTGCTGCCGGGTACCTGCCTGCCCCACGGCCAGAGCTGAAGGCAGGCGGCTGGACCAGGTTATTTACCCATGCCCACTGGCCCCGATGCCTCTGACCTCCCCGTGGAGCGCAGGAAGGGGTTGCAGCCACCCCAGACTGCACAAGCCAGCCGGCAGCACATCACATACCGAGCCAGCCCCGAGCACCGAGAGGTCCTTGGCCCGGGCAGAGGCAAACTGCCCGTGTTTGCTGCTGAGGTGCAACAACAAGCCCACCCCGAGTCCCGTCCCCAGGCTCGGAAGGGACGTGGGGCTGCCCTGCCTTGGCACTGAGCCGGGTGCGGAGCTGCCGGCACTGACCGGTTTGCGGAAGGGCAGGAGGATCTGGCGCCGGAGGACGTGGAAGAAGTTGGCCGGAGTAGAGCAGTTCACGACGATCCAGTTACAGTCGTAGAGCTGGCGCACGTCAAAGTCGTCCAGTTTCTGCCTCAGTGAGCGCGGTCGAGGGGATTTCAAGAAACACAAGGTGCCTCTTGGCCTCGCAGCTCCAGCAGTGGGGAGAAGAGCGGCACCCAGCCCTCCCTCCCTCCCTCCTCTCCCCCTCCAGAGCGCACAGAGACCCACCGAGACCTGGGAGAGGCTGCAGGTCTGTGCCCCCCACCTTGGGGTGGCCACAGGGGTGGGCAGCAGCCCCCTCCCACGCCGCTTTTGGGGACACCTCTGCCTCACGCTGTGCAGCAGCCCCAGGGGCGGCGGAGGTGTAGCCTGGGCACCAGGTTCAGCCCCCTTCCCCAAACCCTCCCTGCTGCAGCACAAGCCCAGGGTGTCCCATGCCTCCTGCTACCGGCTCCGTGACACCCGCCCCGACCGCAGCGTTGCGCTGAGCCCACCCGGGTGTTATTGCCCCCCTCCCCATTTCAAGGCAGCGGTCGGATCCAGGACACAGGAGGGCCGGGCTGAGCTCGGCGCGGCCGCCACTCACGGGGAAGACGTCAGGATCATCATTGCACATCTGCAAGAATCGCTCTGGGCGGGCGGAGGAGTGCTCGGGACCCTGTGGGGACCAAGCAGGGGGGAGAGTGAGAGGCGGGGGGCAAGGCTGGCACGAGCAGCCGACACTGGGCATGGCCACGCCGCGAGCAGTGCTACCTGCCGCCGCTGCCCTCGGCTCTGCTTCTGGTGCAGGCCAGGCAAGGGGCACCCCTGGGTGCCCGTGAGCTGGGGGGGGTCCTTACCATGCCCTCCATGCCGTGGGGAAGCAGCAGGACGATGCCGTTCTGCCGGACCCACTTGGCCTGCCCAGGACAGATGAACTGGTCGATTATGCACTGAGCAGTGTTGTGAAAGTCCCCAAACTGGGCTTCCCAAAGCACCAGGGCGTTGGGGCTTGCCATGGCGAAGCCCAGCTCAAATCCTGAGGGATGGGAGAGAAGCAAGGGCGTTATCCTCCCGGAGCGGCCTCACCCCCCTGGCCAGCGGGCACAGACCTCCTTGCTCACCGAGGACGCCGTACTCCGACAGAGAGCTGTTGCAGACGGTGTAAGGAGCCTGGTTGGGCCAGAGGTGGTTCATGGGGATACAGGTCCTCTTGTCCACGTTCTGATCGTGCAGGACGTGGTGGCGATGGCTGGAAGAGGGGAAAGCGTTACTCCATCGTCACCCTTCGGATCCGTTCTGGAAAGGCTGGAATCGCCTTTACGGCCACCAAAAGCACAGCGTTACCTGAACGTCCCCCTCTCAACGTCCTGGCCGCTCAGGCGGATGTGGATGCCCTCTTTGAGCAGGGAGCCGAACGCCATGTACTCTGCCAGGGCCCAGTCCACCGTCCGGTTCTTCACCATCTCCCCACGGGTTTTCAGAATACGGCTCAAACCTGCCGGGACAGAAGCCGGTTCGTAGCCGGCGTGGGAGGGAGCTCCAGCAACACCGTGTTTGTCCCACAACCTGCCCACGGACTGACAGACTGCCAGTTCCCCAGGGGCAGAGGAACAAATCCACCTCTGCCGGAGGGATGAAGCAGGGACGAGGAATCAGGACTGCAGGGAAGGATCAGCTCCGAAGAAGAGCTACTCCCGGTTCACTTCCCTTAAACACAGCTCCCTCGTGAACTAATTCTCATGGACTCACAGAGCGTTTTGGGTTGGAAGGGACCTTGAAAGGTCAACTTGTCCAACCCCCCTGCCGTGAGCAGGGACATCTTCCACTAGATCAGGTTGCTCCAAGCCCCGTCCAATCTGACCTTGAACACTCCCAGTGATGGGGCATCCACAGCTTCTCTGGGCGACCCGTTCCAGTGTCTCACCACCCTCACCATAAACCATTTCTTCCTTATGTCCAATCTGAACCTCCCCTCTTTCAGTTTAAAACCCTCGCCCCTTGTCCTGTCACTATGGACCCTGGCAAAAAGTCTCCCTGCGCCTTTCTTACAAGCCCCCTTTATGTACTGGAAGGCCGCAGTAAGGTCTCCCTGGAGCCTTCTCTTCTCCAGGCTGAACACCCCCAGCTCTCAGCCTTTCCTCACAGGAGAGGTGTTCCAGCCCTGGGATCACTCTCGTGGCCTCCTCTGGACCCGCTCAACAGGTCCATGTCTTTCTCGCGCTGGGGACCCCAGAGCTGGATGCAGTGCTCCAGGTGGGGTCTCAGGAGAGCCGAGTAGAGGGGCAGAATCCCTTCCCTCGACCTGCTGGCCACACTTATCGAAGCACTGTAACAGGTCCCTTCCTTCCAGGCCACGTTCCAGCCTTATCCCACATCTTTTCTGGAACAAACGCCCAGCCTGGCATAGCTTCCGCAAGCTCCTACCTCCATGGATAGTGAAATCCTCCACCGGCACCGAGCTGGCCACTTGACCAATGTGCGTCAAGTCCTCTTCGTTCAGACCGGTGGAAGGGCAGGTCATGCTCCGGGGCTGGCCATCCAGAGTGAAGAAACCTGCAGGAAGAGGAGCAGTCCACCGTGTGTGGGAGCCATGCCCAGCTCCCTGTGAAGAGCTCAGGTCACGGACATCCTCAAGCGAGGGTGGGGATGCTAGGAGCAGAGAACACCACCCCACCTCCCCACCAGGGTGATTTACTAGAAAATAGGTGCCACGGCTCTAGAGAAGCCAGGCTCTTTGCTAGGGACCTCCAAAACGTTGCTAGTGACTCACCAGGCCAGGGTGAGTCCAGCCAGTGCTTGATGTGCAAGATCTTTTCATCCTTGGATCTCGCATGGGCCTCCTCGCAGATCTTATCATACTTGGCAATTTCCTCCTGAAAGGCAGAACCAGGAAGCGGAAAAGCATTAGCGAGGGGTCTCCAAACAAGGGTGCCAAGCCTGCGGGCCTCGGTGCAAGCTTGCAAAGGTGCTGGAGGGCACAGCTGGTCCCCACAGCAGGGGAGCCCTGGGCCGTGCAGCAGAGCTGCTGCTGGAGGTCCCTGTCCCCCAAGGGACAGCTCTGCTGCCGCCTGAACCGACAGCTCGCATTCAACCCTAAAGATGCTGCAAAGCGGTACCCAGGGCAAGGAAGAGCCGGCAGACCTGCTGCCACACTTGCTGCCAGGGTGGCAGAACCGGGGCAGGGGACCTGCCCCAGATACCCCCAGGCCACAGCGAGCCTCAATGCTGCAGAGCCCAACTCTCCCGTGGGTCCCAGCCGTGCTGCAGTCGCCCGGCGCCGTGTAGCCTGTGCTGCACTGATCACGGGGCAATCCTTGAACTAGATGTTCCTGTGCTGTTCAGAGCTGGCACAGTCCAAGGACGAGCCTCGGCTCCTCACCCCGTCGCTGCCAGGACTGCAGCGCTCGCCCAACCCTCGCACAGCTCTGCCACCTTTAGGTGACAAGCACAAGCAGAAACGGGCCCCGTCAAATCATTCACACCCAGGTCTGAACCAAACAAGTAGTCTTCCCCGGAGATGCCACCCGCGATTTTCCTCCCAGGCCCCAAGAGACAGTACCTCATACTCTGGCTGATTTACCACCCCCTGGGAAATCAGCAGCTCTGCGTATTTCTGCAGCACCGGCTTCTGTTTCCGGATCTGTTTGTACATCAGGGGTTGCGTGAACATGGGTTCGTCCATCTCGTTGTGACCGTTGCGCCTGTAACAAACCTGCCAAGAAGGGAAAGAGCCTTTGAAAGCAGCTGCTTGCAACCCGCAGCTCCAAAAGCGGTCAGAGGTACCTGCGTCTCTGTGCTAGGAAGGGTCCGAAGCAGCCCAGGAGGGACCCAAGCGTGTCCTCCCCAATGCGGGAGGCGATGGCAGGCTCCATACAGAGACAGCGTCACCTCTCCAAGTGCTATTACAGCCTCGTTGCCTTGCTTTACACCACCTCCTCCCTCCCCTCATGTCAAAAGGGCCAGACAAGCCCCGAAGAGAAACCTCAGCTTTCAGAAAATACACCCCGAGAGGTATTGGCGAGCACACACAGCAGAGCCACAGCTTTAGAATAAAGCCTCGTGCCACGTTTCTTACCAAATCCACCACCACGTCCTTATGGAAGGTGCTTCGCCACTCTGCTGCCACATTGCACACGTAGACGACGGCCTCCGGGTCATCCGCGTTGACATGGAAAATGGGCGCGTTCACCACGCGGGCGACGTCGGTCGGGTACGGGGAGGAGCGGGCCATCCGGGGGTCTGTTGTGAAGCCGATCTGTAGTGGGTGGGAGGGAAGAGGACCAGCACAGGGGTAAGGGTTTGGAAAGCGGCACAGGCAGCTTTGAGGTGCTCGGCTGCTGTGGCTGAGCTGGAGGTTCCCCCATGGCTGCACCGCTCAGTCATAGCACAACCTGCCCAACTCCTGCGCCCCAGGTACCGCAGGCCATCCCGGTCCCTGCACCTGGGTCGTCATCCCGCTGCACCCACGGGGATGGGTGAATGGGTGAAATGTCTCTGGTTTGCGCAGGGGCAGAACAGAGCAGCCCTGCGTGATCTCACACGCTGAGCATCAGGTTGCACCACCTCTGTGCCAGGCTGGACTCAAAAGCTGCTACTGTTGAGCAGCTGGGTATAAAGTACCCCCCGCTCACCCCAGGATTATGGCTCATGCCAGGAACATTGCCTGGGAAACAACTACTGCCTGCTGCCAGCTACCATCCAGACCTGAGCCTGCAGAGGCTGGTCTGCGAGGGACCCCCACGGTCGCAGGGATTTGCTCCTCACCTGGTTGTTCACCACGACGTGGACGGTGCCGTGGGTGGTGTAGGAGGGCAGGTCGCTCAAGTGGAACGTCTCGTACACGATGCCCTGCCCAGCAAAAGCGGCGTCTCCGTGCAGGAGGATGGACATCACCTGGGAGACGTGAAGCCACGGCGGTCAGCAGGGGCTCTGCGGGGACGGCGGGCAGGGGCAGCCACCAGGAAGGGGCCCAAGTCTCATCCACGTGAGCCTTCGGCGTCCCAGAAAGGACACGGAGCAGCTCGTCAACGCATCCGATGCCTTCTCAGGGGATGGGAGTGGAGCCGGCCACAGTTGGCGCAACCGCCACGAAGGCCGTGGCCACCAGTTCTCCCCCCGAGCAAGGGCGGCATACTCAGGGTGCCTCGATCGGGCAGCGGGATGGCACGCGGTGCGCAACGGCTGGGAGGCGAGTCCCATTCCCAAACACACAGGTCCCAAAGCAAAGCCTTTTTCTAACTGGGAGAAGACGAAAAAAATGCCCCTTTCCCCCACGCTTTCACCCCAGCAGAGCTTTGGGCAGGAGTCGGGCCAGGAGCTCGCTCCGGCTTCGGTGACGTTATTTTGCTATCTTACCCAGGGGCTGGCTGAGGATGCCGCCTGTCAGACGAGGACAGAGTTTGTCTATTTATATCCAGCCCTTGGGGTGTAGGAGGAAGGGAAGCACTTTTGATCTCACCCTTCCACTTCTTGGTGTTGGAGACAGGTCTGCAATGAATCAGACCGCAAATAAACTCCCCCCCGCAGCCTGTTCCCCGCCTGCTCTCCCACCTGGGTGCAGAGAGCTGCCTCCTGCTGCCGGCTCCAGCTTTCCCAGCCCCAGGAACGGTTATCCCTGGTCACGTTGAGATCCTTCAGCTTGAGGCTCCTACTGCCGAGCCCCCCCAAACTGTGATGCTCGGGTTGGCTTTTGGGGGCACCCCTCATTTCCCTGCTTTCCAACCAGGGGTTTGGGCGTCTGATGCTGCCCGCAGCCCGGCTGAGCCGGTCGTTCAGAGACGGAGGAAGCGGCAATGGGAGCCCGGGGTGGGCGAGCCCCTACCAAAGTTATCCCCAAAGACAGCGCGGAAGGATGAGGGAGCAAAGTCAGGGTGACAGCAGGGTGATGGCAGGGGAAGGGGCGCAGCAAACAAAAAGCAGCTGGGGTTCTTCACTTTCCCACCAGCCTGCCTCCCACCAAACCCCGTCCAGCCTGGGCCACTTCACGGTGGACGTCTCAGCACCACTTACCTTCTTCCCTTCCGTGTCCCCACAGTAAAACTGCTCTGCTTTAGTCTTGCCTTGAACAACAGGATCAGCTGCCTCCAAGTGAGAAGGATTTGCCACCAAGGAAAGGGTGATGTTCCTGTCGGTGACGCGGTTAATCCGCCGGTGGTACATTCCCAGGTGGTACTTCACGTCACCGGAGCCCTGACAGAGGGGAGGGGAGACGAGAGTCACCACCAGGAACATGAGTGGCTTTTGGGGCACGGAAGGAGACCTGAGGCAGGGCAGCGCTGGAAAAAGGGGGCATTTTCTGGAGGCACTGGCAGAAAGCAGCAGGCACTCACTTTAGGAGCTGACCTGACATTCAGCAAAGCAAAAGTACCCTGTTCCAGGTGCCAAACCGCCAACAAACCTCAGACACATCAAGCCCATCTAGGTAAGGTTGTAGGTGCAGGGGAAGAAGCAAGTGTGGTGGGTTTGGGGAAGGCACTGGAAAACAGAGTTGGGATAACGCTCACCCAAGCTCTGCCCACGCTGCTGCAGTACAGCCGTCCCTGGCACCGCTCACAATATGCTGCAGTTCCCAGTCGGGGCACCTCGACACCCCAGGCTGCTGCATTCTCACCTCGAAACCCCACCTGAAGGGCATGGCAGTATAAAGCCAGCCCAGCCCAACTTTCCGCAAGCCAAATCATCGCAGTTTATGATGCTGGCAGCTTTGAAGCACAAGTGTATTGCAGCGACAGAGCCTGCGGCACAAGCAATTTGAGCCTCAGAGCTTCTGGAGCTGCTTTAGGGCCCCATATGGGGACCAAGGGCTGCTCCAAGGGTACAAGCCAACCTCTGCTCCCGGCCGCCTTCCCCTCACCTTGTCGTTCGCCCCAAGGCTGTTTCACACCCATGGAGAGCCTGCTGACCACCCAGCCTGCGCTGGAGACACCGGCAGCGGCCAGGGCACGCGTCACCCCCCGGGACATGCAAGGACAGACCAGCACTGGCACCGACACAAAGGCTTCGGTCACACAAGCGTGCACGCAACATGGAAATCCTTGTGACACCGACACCACCGAGTGACACCACAAGCGGTGGCACAATCCAGCTCACACTGCACGGCCACAGCCTCCAGGGACCGCGTGGGGACAGGCGACAGCAACCTGCTACGGGCAGAGGAGGAGCCTCACCTCATCAGCAGCCTCCAGCTTGGAGTCGAACTGGCAGAAGATCTGCTCCAGCTCTTTCCTGATCACGTTGGCGAGAACATTCAGGCGTCCCCTGCAAAAGGAAGACCGTTGTTGGCAGCCAGCAGTGCCAGCCTGGCATCGAGCACCAACGGTGACCTGCCACCCCTGCCGTCACGCAGAGGCGGTGCGACAACCCCACACCTCCAGCGACGGCTGTAATGTCAACCGGGGAGGGGGCTCTGCCGTTTCACCCGAGAAGGAGACTGCAGACCCCTCAGCATGGGGATGGACCAGCCGCCGCCGCATCCCGACAGCTGCCCCAGAGCGGGCAGGCCAAATCCTGCTCTGGGATTCAAGCTCTGCCACTTGAGCCACCACCCCTCTCCAGATGAATTTACAAACAAGCTGAAGCTGAAAACACCACGATGAGCAGAGAGCAGCCAAGGCCTGAGCTCTCCAGCTAAGGTTCACCACCAGCCAAGACCAGTTAGGTGATGGCAGAACCAGTGTGCCCTCCCGTACCGAACCCCGGCAGCATCCCCCTCCTCCACACCCCAAGCACCACCGTGGAGAGAGGCAGGGTTACCTGTGGGGCATCCCCATGATAACATAATCCACTCCCTTCTCACTCGACTTATCAATAATGGTCTTTAAGGCTGGGATCAGCACTTCACAGCCCTCCAGACCAAAACGCTTCTCCGAAGACCATTTCCGATGGAGGAACTCCTCAAACCTGGAAGGCAAAGGCAGAGAGGGATCAGTGCCAGGGCTACAGCTGAGGGCAGAAACCAGAGAAAGGAGGGGGACCGGACTGAGGGAGCCACAGCACCCAGTGATGCTTAAGCAACCATCACGCAGCAGCCCGACAGCCTTCCTGGTCACCCCGGTCTCCTCCCGCACAGCCTGGCTGGCTGCTCCCCCACCCTGACACTGTGCTGCACTTAAAGCTTATTTTTAGACCTTTTCTTTCAGGATCATCCATGTTTTCGGGCTCTTTGCCAGCACCTGAGCCTGCCAGCCCAGCGGCTCGCTGGCATCACCCTGCCGATTAAGCCAACTGCGACAGATGACGTCAAGATGTGACTCAGGTGGTGACCGCGTCGCTCCGGCTTGGGAGCAAACCACCCCGTGCAGCAAGGGAAGGTAAGGGGAAGGTGAAGACCCCCCGAGGGTACCTTGTAGAGCGGACCAGCCTGGCCAGCAGCGTGCGTTTCTCTTCATTGGTGAACTGCATGATGCCCGGGGTCTCAAACTTCTGCCGGATCCACTGGCACTGCTCCAGGTCATTGATAAACATGAACTCCACGCCGATGTGCTGGCAGTACGCCATCTGCCCCAACGGGAGAAGAAGGGCCGTGAGACAACAGCCGGGATTTTAACACCTCCTCACCCCCCGCAAAGACAGGTACGCGCAGCATCATATCGGACCACGGGGCCAGGGACTCTTTCGTTCCCCTCTTTAACCTTTCAGCAAGACAAAGAGCCCTCCTGCACCAGCGGAGACACAAACCCTCCTGCCTGGCAGCCACACCACGCTGCCTGCACACCGGGAAGCGCTGCCTGTGACGGCAGCCTGGGGGGACCCGTGAGCCAGCATCGCGCCAGCCCCGTTTTGGAAGCCTGGTTTGAGCTGTTTTCCCAGGAAAGGGGATGCCGCAGGGGACATCCCGGGATGCTGCGGGGCAGCTCAGACCCTGCACATGACCCAACATCAAAATATTGAATTCCCTTTCCCCAAGGGGCCCAGGATCAGACCCTCGAGTCCTTTACATCCACCTCGAAGGTGAGATTTTCCCCTCTCAGTGGCATCAGCTGTGACCAGGTCCACAACCCCACTTCGTATGCTGGGGAGACAGTCAGCAAAACAACCTCCCCCAAAAAATAAGGAGCCCGTTCTTGCAGCTTATCTAAGATGTTGACGCAGTTTTGCTTCTCCCAAGGTCAACCTGTCTCAGCAGGGACCATCTGAGCAAGCCCGCAGCTTGCCTGGGAGCCATCCACGCTCTCAGACCGGGCAGAGCCGGGTATGAAATTTAGCAGCAAAGGGGAACCGGCTGCAAGAGCTGGAAGCCCCAGCCCTGGGTTGGAGCTGCTCCTGCACCGAGACCCTCCAAGGGGCCACCACGCAGGGCAGCAGCACTACAGCAGCGCACAGAGGGGGGCATCGCCTGCCTCCAGCCCACTCCTGTGCTCTCCCAGCACCATTTGCTGCTTTAAACTGGAAAATGTAGCTGGAGAGGTTTCCAAAAATGCAATATTTAGTTGCCTGGGGTTTGCTCCACCTTGGGTAGACCCAATGTGTTGCCACAATGCAGCGTGAAGCTGGAGGTGATCAGAGATGACCAGGTAACACGGGGTGGCTGCTACGAGTGGGGCAAGTGCTGAGGAGCAGTTCCCAACCTGAAAAGCTTAAAATCTGCAGGTTGGCCCAGGCTGCGGGCAGCAGCAGGGCCCAGGACCGCCAAAAAGCAACGGCTCTGCCCCCGCCCCAGGCTCCGCACAGGTCTCGCACAGCCCTCCCTGCCCTCCTCACCTCCAGCCGACGGATGATTTCCCGGAGCGGAAGAGCCGATTCATTTCCACCGATGAAAGTGGTTGTGGGCAAGTGGAAGACCTTGTCGAGGTCAGATTCATCCAGCCCGTAAAAGCCTGCAGGATTTTTCATGGGTGGGACAAGCGAAAGCAAGAGAGAAGGAAGGAAAGGGGACGGAGGGACACCGTCACACAGGGACCAGGTGTGTTTGGGAGAGGTGGGGAAGGGACAAAAAAAAGCAGCATAAAACCAAAAATAAGCATGAAGGAGGTTTATATGGATAAAAACCAAGCCGTAATTAAACAAAAAGACATTAAGCACAGAACAACAAGGTTATTACGAAAGGTAACGCAGGAAACAAAACACAAAGCAATATATATACGCATGTAAATTGGTAATTAAAATCCAGGGTGAGAGTCAGGAATTTCGTAGCCCCAAGAACGCAAAAAATACACCACAAATTACAACAGAGGGGAGAGAAAAGAAACAGAGGAATTGAGGAGTCACCGAGCACAACGGAGGTGTCGCCACACGGTGGGAATTAAAAATGAAGAGTCAACGCGGAGAAGGAAACGGTTAAAACAGACAAACCCCAAAGAGGGAGAGAAAGAGAAGCAAGAGAGAGAAAAAACGGCATCAGGGCTCTGCAGCGGACTCTCCTGAATAGCTCAGCCCGGGAGCGGGGCAGCCAGCCGGCCCCTCGGGGGTTTTGCTGCCCAGATACCCCCTTGCCCAATTAACAGCCTTTTAATTAGGGGTTTAGCCTCTCTCTGCTCAGCAAACCCCCTCCTTTTCGGTGCTGGCACCTCGTGGTTCGTGGGCAGCTCCTACTTACGGCACGCGGGGCTGCGGGGAGCTGGGTGCGCCTGGAGAAGGTGCCGAGCAGGGCTCGGAGCCGAACGTCGGGTTTTAGAGCCGCAGAGGAGCCCCGCCGCCGCCTGCTGCTGTTACAGCATCGGCAGGTCCCTGCCAGGGCCCGCAGCAGCTCCACGGTACCCCAAAGCCATCGGAGGTGCCTCAGCACCCGCTGAAGCTCATGGTTGTCTTTGGGGAAACTAGGGCACGGAGGAGGAGGGACAATGAACTCGCCGAACTGATGCAGCAAGGCAGAAGCAGAGCCGGGAAGGGGACTGGGGAATCCCAAGACCCTTTGGAAGCAGGAGCTCCAAACCAGCCCAACGCCTCAGCTGGGGTCTCTTTGGGAGGGTACGGGGGATGCCAGCCCCTAGACGCTGCAGGGCAGCGTAACCCACCTTCCTCCAGGCAAAGGGAGGCAAAAATTGGCCCCTCCAGAGCTAGCCCTCCTTGAATTTAATCTTAAAAGAGTCTATCCCTCGCCCTCTGGTCAGGAATGGAGGATGAGCTGGAGATGGGGCTGGCCACGGCTCGTCCCTGTGCAGCCTCAAGGATGGTGCTTGCCGGCAGCGGGAAACACCCACAGCAAGCCCAGAGCCGAGGTTTTCCTGGTTGCCACTACCATCCATCCCCTCCTCTGCCCACATCACCCTCCTGGATGCTGCTAGTCCCAGGGGAAGGAATTAAGCCAGATCCACCGGAGCCGTGCCTGGGAGCGCTTAACCCTGGCAGCAGCTGAGGGTTTGGCCCCATGCCTCCAGGACTTCTCTGTGGTTCCTATCCAAACAGAAATCCTGGAAAGAGGCAGCATTAGTACGGAGCATCCCAGATAAGCTGCTGGCTGGAGGTTTCAGAGAAGCCTCGGTAATTTGCTGTGGCTCCCAGCCCCACGGCACAGGGCTTCGGCTCGTTCTGCCATGCCAGTTTGAAGACTCAGGCACACTTTGGGGGGTATCAGATTTTACAAGGAGTTTTCAGGGCTCTACGCGTCTCTGCTTCTGCTTTGCCGCAACCCGCCAGCTTTTCTGACACTGCTGAGTATTTATAGACAGCAATACCATCAGATGGGGGGAAGGCTAGGGATGAGCTGCCAAATTTTCACCGGAACAAAACCAGGGCGGAGTCAGGAGAAGACAGCTTGGATTTTTAGGAGATTCAAACCAATCGGGGAGATTGAGGCCTCGTAAAATTAATGTTCACAACAAAACCTGTACGCTAGCAAGCTAGGCATGCAAACACGCAGTGTGGAAAAGGCCAGCGAGGCTCTAAATTGGGGATCTCTAGAGGTGAAGCATCACTAACCAAGCGCCTACATCAAGACTTTTAGTGTGACAAATTAAAAATAAACATGTTACAAAACTCAAAGAGTGTGGCGAGACGGGAGGGGACCGCTTTACCGGCTTGGTTCATGCCCAGAATAACCTATTCAAAGAGAGTCCTGCACTCCAGAGGGTTAAAGGCTCATTAATTGCATACCTCCTACTGTTAACACTCTCAGCCGCTCCTTGAACACTGCGAGATCTGGGGTGGGCAGGGAAAGGGGTGCAGAAAGGGAGAAGATAGAGAGACGCAGTCAAAGTTAGTAAAAAAAAAACCTGGAACCGTGAAAACTAGTCATGGAAAGCACAAGTCAAAAAAATACAGTATTTAAAATACAGTCAAAAACCATCAGAGGCAAAAGGGTTGGGATGGAGGATGACTACGCACTAGGCAGAAAAGAAATCCTGGCAGAAAGTCTGGCGAGAGGAGGGAGGAGCAGGGAGGGGAACCGGGGGGGCATCAGACACTGGGGAGCAGTTGAGCTGCATGGTTTGAGACGTCCTCTCAGGTGCACACCTCGGACGGGACAGGGAGACCGCCCGGCACGGCGCCTTCACCTGCTACGACCAAAAGGCATCTTCCCGTCAAGCTGCATCAAGGGGAGCGTTATCCTCTGCAGAGCAGGGAGCTGCCTCCCACCGACATCTGCTCCCGGAGGGTTTTGCTCTGCTCGTTGCTACCGGGAGGACTTCAAGGTCACCCCCAAGGAGGCAGCGCTGCTGCCTACACGCAGGCAGGAGGGGGATCGGGGTTTTAACGAGCGGGCTGTTAATGAGGAAGACAAACAGTGAGGCAGGCACGCACAACGCCGTCATTTCTCAAGCATGCTCGGCACAGGCGGGAGCGCCGGGACGCCGTGCCGGATGCAGGCAGGGCTGCCGGAGCGGCGGGCAGCGTGCGTCACCGGAGCTGCGCTCCCTGGCCAGGTTAGGTGACCTGAGTGCCTCAATCTCACCTGGGTTACAAGAAAGGCTTTGGAGACACTTCTCTTTTTGGTCAGCGGGGAAAAAAATCATACGTTTAGGTGAGACGTTTGGTTAGCAAGGTCTCAAACTGGGGAAAGAGGAGGTGGCAGCGCCCCCAGCCCATCTCCCTGCAGGGGCTCGCCTGGCTCTTCCCAAGCTGGAAGACGATTTCCATCAATTGCCCTGGGCGAGAGGCAGGAGCAGCCACCTTCCACGGAGAGACAGACAGACAGACAGACGGACACTCAGACACACACCGCCTTCCACACACCACCTGGATTTCAGCACGCTAAGGTATTATTTCCTTGGACAGGTCACATCAAGTCCCTGCAGTCATCTTGTCCTTGGTTTACACCACTTACCATGCCAGATCAGCTCCAGAAGAAGACCAGGAAGAGATTATTTTGGTTTTTAAAAAGAAAAGACAAGAGAAAGAAGAATTTGGTGGCTCCAGCCCCACCACTCATCAGACCGAGTACCCCCAGGCGGGCTTTCGCCCCCTTGCATTTTCTCCAAAGCTCACACTGCTTAATCCAAAGAGAGCTTCCAAACCAGACACAAACCAGTTGCTAAACAAAAGGCAATTGAGAAGAAAGATCAATTTCCAAGATTAACCATGCAACTCCTTTGAATTACAGCGCTGCCCAGCCACGGTTTAAGCTGTTGGCAGCAGAGCTCGCACCACAAAAGCTGACCTTTAAGGATTTCACTGCTCAGAAAGAGGAAACAGGATTGTTTCCAAGTTTCAAAACCACTCCTGTTATTAACTGCTCTGTCAAGTGTTAAGAAATACTCTTTCAAAGCAAAAAAAGCCAGCAGGATCTGCTTAGAAATTGGCTTTCTCTGCCACAAGCAGGCGACACCCGATCTTAGGCTCGGCTGGAGCTCTGCCCACGCTCTGCACCACCTCTGGCTGAGCGCTGTTTCCAAGCTATGTTCACCAACTTGTATTTTAAGATCGACCAGATGAGGTTTTCCAGAATAAAGATACCAGGGGAAAGTCTATTCAGTATAAATAAAACTTGCAGCAAGATAATAAAGCCTCCTTTGCCTAGACACAGCCATTTGAGTCTGGGGTCCGACCACGGGACACAACCCCAGCATGAGCTAGCGGCTGATACCAGCATAGCTCGTTCCCAGGACTCGTTATTTCCTATGAATTCATGGATTCCTGGTAATTAAATCAACACCAGGAACCGCAATGGCAGATATTTTAGTATGAAAGCCCCAAAGAAACAGGAATTAAACTTAATGCCTGGCTCAGACAGGGAGATCACGGGCTGAGATTCTCTTCCAGCCGATGCCTACGGACCAGCCATGCCCGAACACTTTCCACTGCAGCAAGCTGGGCTCGGTCACACTGCTGGGATCGTGACCGCTCACCCTGGGGAAGCAGGAAAAATGGAGCTTATACCGCTTTACCCAGATTCTGTTCCAGCTGTGACGATGCTGTCAGCCCAGCTCTGCAGTTGGGGCTCCAAGGGAGGACCTGTTCTTGGACCGCTTAGCGCTTTTGGGTTCTTCTGCCTCTGAAGCAAGGACGCTGCTGGAGCACACCTTGCTTCAGAGGAACCACATGGTCAAAGCAGAAGAAAAACCCTCTGAACTGACTCTCCCCATTGAAGCAGCCCCATAAGTTCAATGTCCAAGTGGAAACCAGTAAGGATCAGTGTCCCTCAAGGGTCCGTACTGGGACCAATACAGTTTAATATCTTCATCGATGGCACGGATAGTGGGATCGAGGGCACCCTCAGCCAGGTTGCAGGTGACACCAAGCTGAGTGGTGCAGCAGTGATACACTGGAGGGAAGGGATGCCATCCAGAGGGACCTGGGCAGGCTGGAGGAGTGGGGCCCATGTGAAATTCATGAAGTTCAGCAAGGTCAAGTGCAAGAGTCAGGGCAATCCCCAGTCCCAGCACAGACTGGGGGATGGATGGATAGATGGATGGATGGATGGATGGACAGCAGCCCTGCAGAGAAGGACTTGGGGATGCTGGTGGGAGGCAAATTCGACATGCACCATCAACATGTGCTCACAGCCCAGAAAGCCAAGCATCTCCTGGGCTGCATGCAAAGAAGCGTGGCCAGCAGGTCGAGGGAAGGGATTCTGCCCCTCTACTCGGCTCTCCTGAGACCCCACCTGGAGCACTGCATCCAGCTCTGGGGTCCCCAGCGTGAGAAAGACATGGACCTGTTGAGCGGGTCCAGAGGAGGCCACGAGAGTGATCCCAGGGCTGGAACACCTCTCCTGTGAGGAAGGGCTGAGAGCTGGGGGTGTTCAGCCTGGAGAAGAGAAGGCTCCAGGGAGACCTTACTGCGGCCTTCCAGTACATAAAGGGGGCTTGTAAGAAAGGCGCAGGGAGACTTTTTGCCAGGGTCCATAGTGACAGGACAAGGGGCGAGGGTTTTAAACTGAAAGAGGGGAGGTTTAGATTGGACATAAGGAAGAAATGGTTTATGGTGAGGGTGGTGAGACACTGGAACGGGTTGCCCAGAGAAGCTGTGGATGCCCCATCACTGGGAGTGTTCAAAGTCAGGTTGGACGGGGCTTGGAGCAACCTGATCTAGTGGAAGATGTCCCTGCTCACGGCAGGGGGGTTGGACGAGTTGACCTTTGAAGGTCCCTTCCCAAACCAGTCTGTGAGTCTATGACTTACCGAGCAGCATGGGAACTCTGCTCCCCAGGCCCGGCTCCCTTTTCTTGTGAGGGAGACAGTCACTGCAACCCCCTGCAGCCAGCCGGCTCTGCGTTTCATGCAGACCCTGCTCTCCTCTCCAAAGGGAAACACGTCCACCAGGCACAGGGCTTCAGGGCTCTCCTCTGCTGCTCTGCTTCAGAAGGACAGTAGCATCCACAGCAGAGGCCAAAAACCCTGAGCTAGAAAAGGTTTTCCTCACCCTTCCCTCTCCCCAGCCGCTCAAGTGGCTTCAAAGTCACCTAAAAAAGTCTCCCTGCTCCCCTCACAGTGCCAACTATGAGCACTCGTGTCCTCTCCTGCGCTGGGCAGATGATGGCTGTGAACCCTCCTCTTCCCATCAACACCTCCCAGGCACAGGGCTTGCTCCACCCCAGAGCCGGCCGGCTCCCGAGGCAGAGCCAGGGCTTGGTCCTCCGGACAAGCACATCAGAAGTCCAAACCTCGGGATGAAGCAGCTTCCCCATCATCCAGCGAGCTGGGACAACCAGAACCTAATCCTTCCCTACCACTCCCAGTACATGTAATCCTGTATGAAGGTCCAGCAGGTCCAGGGCTGGTGTCCCTGCGCTGGCAGCTGAACAAGGAATCAAGATCGTTTACATGCACCGTACGCTCTGATCGGCTGTTTCAGTTGTGCGAGGTTAGTAATCATTACTGCTGCTCTACTCTAAGTTAGAAGCATGCCTCTTGAGTGCTCGTAGTGCCAGGGTAACGACCCTTGGAAAGCACCAGCAAGGTGAAAGAGCTCAGCGCCGCGACCTCGTTCTAGCTAGAATGGCAGCGTACTACAGAGATCAAATCTAAAGCACATTGAGAGGTGCTGAGTTTAAGCACTTTCAGACCAGGATTTCAAGTCCTAGGCACCACACACGCTTCTGTGCAACACTCATGCATCTTTCGCTCGAAGGCATTGGGATTTCCACCTCTCTACTCGGATGGGAACGCATCCCAAAGCTTCCTTGTCATGATCACCGGCAGGGACTCATAGCTCAGTCTTGGAAAAAAAGGGGGGCAATTAAGGGATTTACAGATGCTGCAGCAAGCTGGGAGCGAAGGAGGGCAGGGCATCGTCGCAGGGGCACACCAAGAGGCGCTTCTCAGCCTGCAGGCACGAAGCCAGCCCATTCCCCGCAGCTCTCGGGGCCCCCAAGAGCAGCAAGAGGAGCTGAGGGAACAGACCGCCAGCTCTCACCAACACAAAACCTCTCTGCTTTGCATTTCCAGAAGATGCAATTGCTTCCACCCCTGGATGAGTGAGTTCAATGACATAATTAATTGGCACCAGTTGGAGGAGAAACATGAGCCGAGCAATTGGGTTTTGGCACAAGACCCATTCGCCGTCACAGCCGGAGGGGGGCAGAACTGCTCCGTGGCGGCCGGTCGACTATAAATTTAGAGTGATCATTACTAAGGAAACTTAAGACCTTTCCCCCCTTACTGGTGAAGCAATCTACCTACAAAGCTGTGAAAGAGAGAGGAGCTCAAGCAATGCAGCACTAACTGCTCTCAAAGCCCTCACCCAGTTTGTCTGTGGATGTGATAATATCGGCTGGAAGGGAGGAGTCCAGATCTGCATCCAAGATGCCCAGTGGGTCGAGTTGTGCTACATGATGCCCTCGAATCTATGAAATGGGCCGGGAATGGAAAGGAGAACAGGTACCAAGAGGGAGAGGGGAAAGGGAGAAAAACAAAAGAGGGGAGGGGTAAAAAAGTTAAATTACATTAGAATTAATTTGCAGAGTAATTCTCACCGACGTTTGGAGAAACAGTTACTGGCGCATCATCAAAATTTACACAACTAATGCCGAGAGGATCAAGCTTTGCAATGTGATGACCCCTGACCTGGAAGCAACAACACAGATTAGTCATTAAAACAAGTTAATTGAAGAGACATTCCTTAAAAAAAAAACAAAAACAAAAAAAACAAGTCATGCACAGTTTCCCTCTACATTTTCTGCAGAGCCACCCCAATTTCTGGCTGCAACTAAAACCTGAAGCTGGGTTTACTTTCAACTATAGCATGTAGGCGTGAGTGCCACTAGCTGCCAGGACCGCTCTGCTCTGCCTGAAGCCAGGCTTTGGCGGGGCGGGCAGGGGGAAGGCGATCTCCTTCACAGCAGAGACCTTCCAGAATTCAGGTCCGAGGGTGTCCCACCGCTTGCCTGGTGTCCAACATGAGCACCTCCTCTCTATGGATGCAATAACTCCACACCGATGGTTTCCTCCTAAGCATCATAGCAACTGAAGAGGCAATTTTCCAGATTTTGGCAGATCTCGGTGCTCTCCTGCCAACGTGGCAGCGAAAACAAGCGTTGCCACGAGCAGCAGTAGCTCCTGAAAGGCAGCGGAACGTGTCTGAGGAACATCTGCCTGTCTGTGCTATTAGAGATCAGCAGCTCACAGCATCCTTTTGGAGAGAGGAGCCTACAGCAGGACTCGGAGCACTCATGCTGCTTTTCTGGGAAGGGGCAGGTGTGGAAATACCAAAGAGCTTTGGCACCAAGAGAGCCTTGATGGCTCCCGGTGGCAGCAGTCAGGCCAGCAGTCACCACGCTGGGTTTGAATCCGCGTTGGGAGCCACAGAGAATAACGAGGAGTTTTGCTTTTTGCCTTCACAGGAGGAGGCGTCCACAGACAGACCCCACCACATCTTGCTGGGCAACCTCAATTCATCTCAGCGGCCAGCACTCTCCAATTGGCAAGCCACGGTTTATTTCTTGACAGCTCCTACTCTCGAAGCTTCAGGCTCAGCTACGCTGGGAGCGGGGCAGGAAGCACTACTGCCATGGTACGGGGTGCGGTGCGTTCTTTGCGCTGTGAAAACAATACTCCCGGCCATCAAATCTGTTACCAGTTAGAAAAATCACTCGTATATGAGGGGATTACTAAACCTCTTGTACAAACCAGGCATACTGATCTGACCTTATTTACCAGAAAAGCATTCCTATTGAGAGTATCCCAAGGGGATTTTAGGAAAGGATTTTTGTGGTTTTACCAGCCAAAGAGCCTGAAATCAGCCATCAACGTTAAGGCAAACTGCTAAGAAAGCACCGATCCCCCCCCCATGCTCTCTGCAGGGCCAGATGACGACGTGCCCGAGCACTGGTGGCCACATGGAAAGCTCTTCTTCTGGGCCAGCTTTGTCTGGGAACTATTTGCTTGTCCATCCTGCAACAAAGCGCGGGGTCTAGCCCATCATTTCGCAGTCAGCAGGACGCAAGCTCACCACGCTGTTCCCCACGGCCAGGATGCTCTCACCGGGACGAGAAGGCCACTTCGTCCAGCAAACGGCTTTGAGCTGGGGGCACCCAGTGGCTTTGAGGTCAACTGAGCAGTTTGCAGGTATGCAGCAAATCCTCAAATCGGTGTGGGAGTGACGAGAAGGTCTTTTCCCCCATAAGAGCCGTGCTGCTTGGTTTTCTCCATGTGCAATGCAAGCCAGGCAGATTTTTTTTCCCCCAACCCAAAACAAGACCACAGCAGATATTTGCAGGAAGCATCACGCTCGCAGGCATGCTGATCCTGACAGGGGACTTCAACCATCCGGACATCTGCTGGAAAAGCGGCACAGCGAACTGCAAACAGTCCAGGAAACTACCGGAGTGCATTGAGGACAACTTCCTAGTAGAGATGATGGAGAGCCCAACCAGAGGAGAGGCACTGCTGGACCTGTTCCTCACCAATGTGGAAGAACTTATGGGAGAGGACAAGACTGGAGGTAGCCTGGGCTGCAGCAATCATGCCCTGGTGGAATTCTCAATCTTGAGGGGTACAGGATGGGTAAAAAGTAGAGTCAGGACCCTAAACCTCAGAAAGACAAACTTTGGGCTGTTTAGGGTGCTGGTGTGTGGGATCCCTTGGGAAACTGCCCTCAGAGGCAAAGGAGCAAACGAGAGCTGGGAGATATTTAAAGACGTTTTTCTTAGGGCACAAGAGCTCTCAGTCCCTATGTGCAAGAAGTCAAGCAGGGGAGGCAGGAGGCCAGCTTGGCTAAGTCAAGACCACTTAACCAAAGTCAAACACAAAACCAAAATGCATAGGCAGCGGAGGCAGGGATACACACCCTGGGGAGACGACAGGGACATGGCCCGGGAGTGCCGGGACGGGATCAGGAAAGCCAAAGCACAGCTGGAGTTGAACTTGGCTAGGGACGGGAAAAATAAGAAGAAGGGTTTCTTCAGGTACATAGGACAACAAAGGAAGATGAAAGAAACTGTGCCCCCCCCCAACGAGTGAAACGGGAGACCTGGCTACAACCGACACGGCTGAGGTACTCAACAACTGTTCTGCCTCGGTCTTCACCGGCGAGCGCTCCAGCCACGCCGCCCAACTCACAGAATCCAAAGGAAGGGAATGGGAGAATGAATGACCACCCACCGCAGGAGAAGATCAGGTTTGAGACCATCTAAGGAACCTGAATGTGTCCAAGTCCATGGGACCTGGTGACATGCATCCGAAGGAACTGGCGGACGAAGTTGCTAAGCCACTATCCATCATATCTGAAAAGTCGTGGCAGGCTGGTGAAGTTCCTAGTGACCAGAAAAGGGGAAACACAACCCCCATTTTTAAAAAGGGAAAAAAGGAAGACCCAGGGAACTACAGGCCGGTCAGTCTCACCTCTGTGCCCAGCAAGATCATGGAGCAGATCCTCCTGGAAACTATGCTACGGCTCATGGAAACAGAGAGGTGGTTGGTGACAGGCAACATGGCTCCACTAAGGGCAAATCATGCCTGACAAATTCGGTGGCCTTCTACGATGGGGTTACAGCACTGGTGGATAAGGGAAGAGTGATGGCATCTACCTGGACTTCTGCAAAGCATTTGATACTGTCCCGCACGACATCCTTGTCTCTAAAATGGAGAGACATGGATGTGATGGGTGGATCACTCGGTGGACAAGGCATTGGCTGGATGGTGGCGCTCAAAGAGTTGCGGTCAACGACTCTATGTCCGGGTGGAGAAAAAGTGACGAGTGAAGTCCCTCAGGGGTCCGTACTGGGACCGGTATTATTTAACATCTTTGTTGGGGACATGGACAGTGGGATCGAGTGCACCCTCAGCAAGTTTGTGGATGACACCAAGCTGAGTGGTGCGATTGACACGCCTGAAGGACGGGACGCCATCCAGAGGGACCGTGACAGGCTAGAGAGGTGGGCTCGTGTGAACCTCATGAGGTTCAACAAGGCCAAGTGCAAGGTCCTGCACCTGGGTCGGAGCAACCCCTGCTATCAATACAGGCTGGGGGATGAAGGGATTGAGAGCAGCCCTCAGGAGAAGGACTTGGGGGTACCGGTGGATGAAAAGCTGGCCATGAGCTGGCAATGTGCACCCACAGCCCGGAAAGCCAACCGTATTCCCGGGATGCATCCAAGGAAGTGTGGCCAGCAGGTCGAGGGAAGGGATTCTGCCCCTCTACTCGGCTCTCCTGAGACCCCCCCTGGAGCACTGCATCCAGCTCTGGGGTCCTCAGCACAGGACAGACGTGGACCTGTTGGAGCGGGTCCAGAGGAGGGCCACAAAAACGATCAGAGGGATGGAACACACCTCTCCTGTGAGGAAAGGCTGAGAGAGTTGGGGGTGTTCAGCCTGGAGAAGAGGAGGCTCCCGGGAGACCTTACTGTGGCCTTCCAGTACTTACGGGGGGCTTAGAAGAAAGACGGGGAAGGACACTTTATCAGAGAGTGTAGTGATAGGATGAGGGGTAACAGTTTTAAACTGAAAGAGGGTAGATTTAGGTTAGGTATTAGGGAGAAATTCTTTACTGTAAGGGTGGTGAGGCACTGGAAGAGGTCGCCCAGGGAAGCTGTGGATGCCCCATCCCTGGAAGTGTTCAAGGCCAGGTTGGACGGGGCTTTGAGCAACCTGCTCTGGTGGAAGGTGTCCCCGCCCATGGCAGGGGGTTGGAACTAGATGATCTTTAAGGCCCCTTCCAACCCAAACCGTTCTACAATTCAAAAAGAAATGATGACTTGGACATGCAACCACAGCTACAATTAAGAAGCCGTCACTGATGCCGCAGCAGAGCAGGGTCACTGCTCACCTATAATTACAGGGACAATCCAGCTCGATCCAATTAAGAAATTAATTGCCTGGTGTTTTAAGTAGGTTACCCATCACAGGCAGGGCTTCCTCCTGCCTTCCCAGTCTTTTGTACCTCCATACACTGTGCTGAACTTCCCCACCTGGACACCCCGCTGCAGCTACAGCCCTACAGTGATACTGGGGTAGGAAGGGAGGTGGATTTCTCACTGCAGACAGCTCAGAAAAATACATCCAAGAGCAATCACCTCCCAGCGCTGCCACTCGGAGTCTGAGGAAGTGACGGGAATGCAGAAGAGGTTATGGATTTTGTGTTCAAATCGCTGACTTGCAGCTGCTGTCTCCAACTACATCAGTCGCCGCTTGTTTGAACTTGGCCTCTGCCCGCTTGTTCCACCAGCGAGAGCTTTAGAAACGGCTTGCCAGGATCCGTGTGAGCTGGAAAGAGCTGGCAGGGTGCTCACCTCCCATGAAATAAGCCACGAGGGAAGACGCAGGTCCTCACAAACACGTTCCACCCTTCTTAAAGAAAAGCAGGCCAGTGCCCCAGCACTGACGTCGGCACCTCGGCTGCGGAGGCGGGCAGGGCAGGGGCACTTTCTTCAAGCCAGAGAGCAGGGCCAAGGCTGGGCAGACCTTTGGACTTGCCCAGTGCTGCAGTTCTTGCCTTAACCGGTGGCCTCATACGTTGGATATTCCCCGTACCTGAGCAGGAACATGACCTGCAGCGGGTGCTTCTTTGCAGGACTAGGTGAGACGACCATGGTCACACCTCCACAGCAGCTGGGTTTGCTAACTTCTCACCACAGCCCCAATTAAAGCCCCCACACTTGACAAACCAGAGTGCAACCAAAGGTGAAAGGATGACACAGATGTAGAAACACATTTAAAAGTTCTCTCGAGTTAAAATATTGGCTGGCCATGCCCTAGCCGGAGGTTGTTTCCTTCCTGCTCAAAACTTGTTTCTCCCGACAGGCTGACTTTGGCAGCATCGACCCAAGTTGCAGCCCAGTGGCACCACAGCCCTCTTCCCAGTCACAAATCCCAAGGAAATGTTTCCTGAACTTTTACTTTAGGACCTCAGAAGTTCTCTCAGCAACACGGGGGAAGCGGGGTGGGTGTCCCACGCCACTGCTGAGCACGGCAGGAGCCCACAGCACAGGAGCATCATTCCAGAAGCCAGCAAACCACCCTGTGCGGAGGAGACCTGCCACTGTAATTGTTCTGTTAGGGTGACAATAGTTTAATCTTCCTATTGTCCAGCAAAACATTAGCTGAGCTTCTGCCCCAACAGATCAGCAGCTCCTGTTAAAAACCAGGCAGCCCAGCATGCATTCTGCATGCTCTCCGTGCAAGACACGTGCATCAACCGCACCGACTCCAGCCCACCTCAGCCACGGCACGCCCCTCCACGGAGGACACGCTCCTCCTCGGCGCAAAGCCCGTCTCCTTACCTGATACGCCCTGATTAGAGATTGCACTGCGAGATGGTCCTCCACCAGTTTATCTACATTGGGCTGTGCTTGAACCAGGAACTGGGCTTGGGACAGCATGGAAAGGCTGGTGCTCAGTGGAGGGGGGCTTTGGTAAGCGGTGCCTGGAGCAGCTCCAGCATTGGCGTTGCGAAAGAAGATGTCCCATGACTAGGAAAAGGGAAAGAAAAGAGGTGACAGCGTCATTACCCGTGACCCAACTACCTCCTCGCTTGAGGTTACTGGGGTCTCAGCTCTATTGCCGCAGCGGGGAGTAAAAGCCCCTGGGGCCAGAGCTGCCTCCTCCCCTGCGCCCCAGCTCCATGCAGCCGCTGCTGAAGGCACCCACCTGCCTCGGAAAGGAGAGCACTAAAGCTCTCCCACTATTCCAGTTATGCCATTATCCTACTTCCCATCCATCTGGATTGTTTCTTTTGGCATGAGACTGTCTCCAAAGCCCCCCCCCGCCTCGGCAGCAGCGCTCGGGACAGGGCACGGGTGACACCCCTCACCCGGCTCGGCTCTCGAAACCGCTACTCTGAGCAATGAGCCCCAGTCTGGCCTTCAGGCTCTTGTTTCCTTCTCTCCAGGGCAGGAGACTGCCCTCTAAATACCCACAATATTTTCTGAAAAATATTTTTGCCCTGTAATCAAATACACCTCTTCCTCTTTTCCATGGTCTAAATGGCCTGAGTCCCAAATCCCAGCGTAAGCCGTGTTGTCCAGCCCTCAACCAGCAATGGCTTTTTTCTTTTTCTGTCCCCTCTTCAATTTTTCCCCATCCTTTCAGCAACGCCGACGTCATCGCTATGCAGATACTCCCGTGCCAGCTCTCCCGTGCCCTTAGCGAGGCAGATATCACCTCTGCTCCTGTTCCCCGCTGCAGATGGGCATTTCTAGATGTTAAGAAAACAAAGGAAAACCCCCCAAAAAAGCCCTCGACAGACTTGGTGTGACTTTGTGGTACTTATCCAGCGCTGCCTGAAGAGCCCAGAAGCATCCCAGGCCAAACCCAAGTTAATTCTGTCTACTTGGAAAGGCAGCTACGGACCTGGGGAAGGGGAGACACCAGCAGAGCAAAGTCCAAGCCACGTCCTCGCATCACGCTGCCACCCCTGCCCGCTTCCCACGTGCTACTGAGCAACAGCAAAGGACAAGGGCAAGGCGGAGCGGCGTCTGCGTGCCTGCGTGTACCCGCGATGCCAGCTAGAGCAAACAAATCCCATTGGATTTGCCTGCTGGTGTCAGCCCAAGGATCTCTCCACCGACCAGGAGCAAGAGCCCAGCGCTCAGCACCCTACACACCCCTGAACCTCATGTCTGCGGAGAGCACCAGACCCGACTTCGGCGATGCAGAGACGGGCAAAGAGCTGCCCAGTCAACCCCAGCGTGTTTAAACCAAGTTGAAAAAAGCCGTGAGAGCAGCTCCAGTACTGGTTTGGGGCAGAAAAAGCAGCTTTTGCACCCTGGTAGCAAGGTGGAGGGGACTGAAAACCTGACCTTTGCTGGAGGAGCACCAACTCTCCCCTTCCTTGGAGCTCCTCCGGCCGCAGCGCCCATCACATGCCCCAGGAAGCTATTTCCAGCCCGGATTTACCCAGACGCCCCATCACACAGCCGCGCAAAGTGATTTAATTTAGAAACAGGTCACGCTGAAGGAACATAAATAAAATCTGGAACAATTTGGCACTGTAACTGATAAACAATAGCTCTCCCAAAGGAAAAAAGAAAAAAAAAAAAACAAAAAAAAAACAAAAACAAAAAAGCAAAGACAGAAAACACCCGACCCCGTTCTGACTGCTGCCTGCTAAAGGAAATTTCAGTAGGAAAAAAGGGAGAGCTGCTTTTTGTACGATCCTTACTCCTGGCCACTGGTGAGAGCAGCCCAAGCCCCTTGCCTTCCCCAGGCTCACAGAGCTCACGGGTGCCCCAGAAGCCATCGGCTCCTGTGAGCAGGAGGGATGAGCACCCCAGGATGGGCTCCGTGCCCTTGGGATGGGGAGGAATCTGGCTGGCCGCTTTGCTCGGTGGTTTAAGGTTGTTTAATGTACTGGAAAATAAAGACAGGCAAGAGAAAGGGAGCATCTGCTAGCCCACGGAGGGGGCTGGCAGCGGTGCTGGGGAGACAGGGACAGAGCCAGGAGGCAGAGGTGTTGCCTTTATGACCTCCTCCCTTCTGGCACTCAACAATATTAACCTCTTGGAGATGCAATTTGCTTCTCTTTCGAAAGAAAAAGTTCCTTTTAAGCTCTCCAAACAAGGTGCGGCACTGGCTCGGGCACTTTCACTAAACGCTTTATTGCCCAACATAATTACAGAGTATTTCAGGCTACCTGACTGCAGGCTTTGCCCCCGCTGAAGGCTGTGGCCTTGATAAGCGCTATAAAAACATCAGCTTTCAAGTTGCTGATGTGGTTTCGAATTCGAGGGCCACCTCAGGGGTTTCTGATGACCCAGGGAGGCACCTCTGGAGCTCACGTATCCCGTGGGAGAGGCTGAACAGCCCCATCAACGTTATCCTGCTTTATCGCGGGAAGGAGGACTTTGCCTTAATCCAGCACTTGCTGAAGGTAACAGCAGTAATAAAGCTCACCAGCTTATTCCCCTCCGACCCTCTCCGTGCCCACGGCAGCCCTGCGAGCGCTCCTCCAGCTCTTATACCCTATATATATAGGGTATATTATATACATATTGGGTGTAAGGGAACTCAAATTCACCTCATTTTTACCAAGAGGGCTCAAAGCTGGTATCTCCCCGCAGGCAGCCCCCAGGTCTCGGCACGCTAAATGGTCTCAACCCCAGGTCCCTGCCGTGACCGTCCCGTGGCCACGCGTCCCACACCACGGCCGCAGCACAAGGCGTTAGCCCAGACCGGCTTTCCCAGCGCTCCTCTGTGCCACCGCTCGTGCACCGGCAAAGCGGGACGGGAGAGCCAGCTGACTGCAGCAAGCCCGGATAGTTCAGGCTTTAGAGGGATTTTGAGAACAGCCCCAAAAGCAGCTCACCGAGCGAAAGCAGCATCTTTCACTTCGTTTATCAGACTCGGTTCCTGGAGAAGGCTGTGGGTCCCAGCCTCCGCCACAAAGCCAGCTCGGAGGGGAGAGGGGTGACATCTCCCACCCGCTGCAGGGCACCTCAAATTGGGCTGGGGCTGCTCCAGGCTGGGAGGCGTACAAGGGAGACACGGTTTCTACCTCCAGCTCAGGCTGTGCCCCTGCTCCTTCTCCTGCCGTGGACTCCAGGGGACCGAAAGCACCAACCAGACCTGCTCCGCACGGTTGGCAAGTCAGGCAGCGCCTGCTGCTTCAGCAGGGAAGAGGTGTACTCAGAGCTTAAGGCTGGAAGAGGAGCCCGAACCAAATTTACGGCAGGTAACCTTTGCTGAGAGTAGGGCGTCAAGCAGCCATCGATCAGTTCGCGCTCCGCACATCGCCTCGCCCCTCTTCATTCTCCGGGGTTCTCGCTTTTGAAGACGGGGGATGAAACCCAAGCATTTCAAACTCTCAAGCGAGACTCCTACCGCATTCAGCCTGGGCCCCTATTTGCGAGCACGACTGCAAAGGACGCAGCCAAAGGCACCTCCCAGGGCCAGGCACGGGGCTCCGGCCCCGCTCAAGACTGCGGGTTTCTGCCGTCATGTCAGCGACGCCGGGGTTACACAGCGCGGTCTACGCACGTTGCGGTCATACAACCGCTTTCAATATGAAAAAAAAAAAAATCAAAACACTGGCATATTAAGAAGTCGATGTTAAAGACTGTTTGATGTACGTACAATACCGGGAGAGCTGTATCCCCGAACACCAGTTCAACCAGAACACAGGGGCTGCTGTTTAGGAAGGCTAAACTTGTCGCAGATGTATGGCCGCAGGTATCACCTACCTGCAGTCGAAGCTCTGTGGCCACCTGCCCAGAAGCAAGCAAGCAAGTTGCTCAGGGTCCTGGGGACACGGCACGGCTTGTGCCAAGCATCGCTAGCAGCCAGCACCATACCCGAGCCAGCAAAGAGCCGTTCGGCCCTGCAAGGCAGGAGGAAGGCGTCCCCGCTCCCTTGGGAAGCAGTCCCAGGAGCAAGCAGCACTGACCCTGCGGCAGCCCACGGGCACCGACCCCCCGCATCCTCGCCTCCTCTTGCCCCAGCTCTGCTCTTAGTTGCTCATCAGGCTCAGAAACTGGAGTTCAGCTGAAGGACTACACGCAGGAAAAAAGCCTAAAATAGTTTTGTTTTGGTTCTTTTTTTTTTTTTTGTCTTCCCTACTCTAAACAAACACTAAGGTATTTTCTGCAGTTTAAACCACCAGTGCCTGCACAGAGGAAGTGAATTCATTTTGCTCAGCTGGGACAGTCGTGCCGGCTGGAGTTCTCGTAGGTTTTTTGGCAGCAACAGCAACGAAACCCCAGCTCTTCCCTGGCTGAAGGTCTCGCCTTCGCCAGCAAAAAGCAGCACGGCGAGGCGCAGCCGGTCTCTGCTCTCTGCAGGGAACAGATAAGCCGCAGCCAGGTCTGTGTAACAGCCCAGCTGTTTTTGGGAACTCCATCCTCGGATCTGACCCTACGTCTAATGGGATGGAGGCCAACGCTTATCAGGGGCGGGGGTGACACGCCCCACCGTCGCGCTGGAGAGGACGCAGGCTGACGGGGACGGCTCGCGAGCCAACACCAGGGACGACCGCAACCCCGATCCCGCCGCAGCGGCTCGGTGTCCCAGCGGGGACAGGGCGAGCCATGAAAAAGTGAGGAGAACGGGGCAAAGCTAGGAGCTGGGAAGGGATCTTGGTAAAGGGGACGAGGTGGGATCCACCCAGGAGAGATGAGTCAAGTATGAGGGTCAAGTGCATCAGGGAGCAACAGCAAAGTCCATGCCAAACCTCAGGTATCAGCCCCACCAGAAGTTTGGGGATCTGGAGCTGGATTTCATAGGATCACAGAATGGTTTGGGTTGGAAGGGACCTTCAAAGACCATCTAGTCCAACCCCCCTGGTCCAACCCCCTTTCTGCCAAGCAGGACACCAGCTTGATTTTGGTTAAAAAGAAGTTCGTAAGACTTGCTTTTTACATTACTAACGTCAGGTTCGCTTCCTGTTAACGGTAAGACCCCGTTTCATTTCACACTCATTCTCCTATTGCCACAAACCACCCCCAGCCGTGCTGGAAGCAAAATCTTACGTCAACTCCTGCACTGGTCTCTAAGCACTTAAAAGTACTTCAAGGGACGCTGATTTCCAGGGGTGACTAATACACACTTGCAATTCTTCACCACAAACGTTGGATTGGGGGCCTGGAGAGGTGGTGGGAGCTCCACCCTTGCAGGTGCTCAAAACTTGACCACACGAGGCCCCAAGTGACCTGGTCTAGCCGCAAAGCTAGATGTCACCTCCAAGCTGGATGCCACCTCCAAGCCAGCCATGCCAGGGCAGAGGCTCCTTCCAACCTAAATTCTCCTCCAATTTCTTCAGCCAAGCGTGGGTGAGGACTCCTGTACAGCACGGCACGCACTGCCTACCTATAGACGAGCTGACGAAGCTACAGGGGCTACATTAAAGAGGAGGCAAGACCAGAAGAGACCCAGAGGTCTGGCCTCAGCACCCAAATACACTTCCCAGCCACATGCCCCGGTTAGTCTTGATGTTTACTCTCACATCTGCTCAGAGCAACATTCAAGACTGAGCAGGGTCTATAGATCAAAGAGCCGGTATCAAACCGTGAAGACTCTTTGCCAAAGACACAACTGTGCCTGTCACTGGGACAAGCGTGGCGTAACCCTCACTTGCTCTTAAATTAGACTACAACATTTAGATTCACGGCTTTTGATTCAATATCCCGCCTCCGAAGGACTGGGTTCCACCACGTGCGTGTGCTTGGGTAGCTTTCAAGTTACTCTTTCACAAAGGGCACAACCCAAACCAACACACTTTGTGCTTTCCAAGTCTGTATTGCTTGGCTCAGCCACCCGTTTGCCTCGAAAGAAGCGTAAAGTCAACATTGTTTGCGAAAATCCGGCTTTGATCCTACCTTAAGACCTTTACAGCACCCTAGTGTGTTTTGGATGCGTGGGATCGGTGCCATCAAAAACACGCTCAACGCTGATGCAAGCGTTGGGGCATGAGATTCCTTACTCACCCTTGACTGCTCATTTAACCATCACGTCCTGGTTTGCAGACTGCTCATGTGCTACTGAATAAAGAAAATCCCTGCTCTACATCAGGACATGCATGAAACTGTCTTAAAAGTCCCCTGGGTAACGCTGAGACTTAGTCACTAGAGGAACATTTTCCTTGTGAAACACCAGGGACGGGGAAAAATGCAGTCGGGTTTCAGAAATCCTCTTCCCAGCTGAGCCCTCACCTGCTGGACGATATGTTAAAGAGCTGGCCTTCTCCTCGCTGGAGGAGCTTCAGCGACTCAGATCAAGACAGACCTCTGCGCATACTGCCCACGGCTGCGTTCCTTTCCCAATTTTAAGTTCCGGAGCAGCTGGTGGGAATTCCGCTGGCCACCAGACCCAGTTCCCCTCCCCAGGCTGCAGATCAGCAGCCTGGCTTTATGCACACAAGCTCAGAGTCAAGCTTAGCTACAGCCCGTCTACCCCAACATGTAACACCACCTGTGCCTGAAGCAAAAAGGAAACCAGTCCAGATGTGGAGAATACCCCCCTGCCTCCCCCCCATCCTCCACCCCAGAATAAACCCTCTTGATGAGCCATCAGAGCTGGAAAAAATAAAGCATCGCGAGCTCGTTAAAGGTGGATTCCCAGGAGAAGGCATTCCTTGTATCCGCTTGTGATCCAGGATGCTGCCCGCGTCCCACAAGCCCACGGCGTTCCCTCTTGAACAGAGAAACTCCTCTTGGCTCTTGCTCAAGGAATCGCTGACGTTTCTTTCAGGCAAAGCGAGGCAGAAGGACCATCCACAACCATCCGGCCCCTCCGGCTGAATTCAATCCTCCTTGAGACGTGTGCACTTACCTGAACCCACTGCCCGGACACACAGAGAGAGAAGCGAAGGCGATATCCTGGCGAGGTTGCTCCTTACCTTATGTACACTTTTGGGATTTTCCAGCCAAGCATAATACATTTCCTCCACGTAGTTTGAACTAGTCCCACTCAAAAAAGGCTCGGCAGCCACCGGTGCGCTGTAGCACCTAATCTGTTGAAACGTCCTGGGTGCTGCCGGCCTGTGTTGGGAAATTGTCTTTACAGTCTGCGAGGCCGTCAACGGCCTCAGCTTCGCCGCACAAGTCCTTAAGTTAAGCATGTTTGTCCTGTCGCCTCACACAAGTTCCTGTTGGGAGAGAAGGGAAAAGTGGGTTAGAAATTATTGCAGGAGAACACAGAGCAGAGCCCGCCCCCCGTCAGCACCGAGCACAGAGAACTGAGCTTAGGATCAGTTTTTCATTCAGATTAATCCACCCACCCAGTCCCACAGCCGAGTCCCCGACGGCTGGGAAACGCAGTTTTTGCTCAAGACGCTCGGCGAAGCGGCCTCAAGACAAGCAGCCGGGTCTGCCTCCCCCGACCCTGCCGGCACGGCACCGTCATCTCCCCTGACATGATGGGGAAAAGCAGATCTGCTCGGTGGGGTACCCAACGCCAGCCTCAAACGAGCCACCGCACGTCAAAGCCACCCGCACCTTTTTATATTGGCACCTTCGTACAAAATAAGGCATGTCTGATGGTGAAACGCAGCCCGGATTAACAGTATAAGGTATCAGGTTCCCCCAGTGCTTTCCTCTTTAGTTCCTAGCCAACAACATCTACTCCTTTTCCAATAATAAATCCATAAAGTATTCGTCGATGTCTTTTGATTTTCTCATTCTTCCTCCGAGAATCCTCTTTTTGTTTTAAACAGGAAAATCCTCTCTATGAAACTCAGATTCCAGCAGGAGTTGGACACTTTGGCCCTTCAACCTCCCGTTCGCAGCGACGCAGCCGGTCGTATGAGTTTAAAGAAAAGCACTTTAAAGCACCGTGCCCAGAAGGGTGCTGGAAAAAATCTGTTACCAGCTAGATTTTAACACTGAACGTCACATTTTCCTTCAGGTCGAGCTGATCCAGTCTAGTGGGGCGCACTCCTCCAGCTCCGCACAAGCCGCAGGAGGACAACTCTTGTCACGCCGACCCAGCGTGAAAGCTTTTTCCGTCAGTCCCTCTCCCGTGTAGAGGGTCTTGGCTTCAATTTTTGCTGCGTTACTCACCCCACGACCACTCCGCTTGGCCGAGGTTTTCTTCTCACCTGTTTGTGTTACGTGCACCAGGATAAAGCTGGGAAGAAATCGTCTACGGGGCAGACCCCTTGCAAAGTAGAGGTACGGTGGTGCAAAGCACTTGGGATGTGGGCTGCAGGACAGAACGGCTTCATCGTTTCTCCTTAAAAGCTCAGACCCAAGAAGGCCAACGCCAAGACCCAGAGAGGGGCTCTTCCCTGCCCAGAAAACCCAGAAAAGCAACCCGGAGCCAGCACGAGACCTCTCAAAGCTCCCCCAGCAACCTCCGCCTTGCACCTCTTGGTGGGGCGCAGCCCCGCACGTCCAGGGGGACCTGCGGTTAACCACGCTCCTCCTTACACTCATCCGACCAAGAGCCGCAGCCCAAGGGAAAGCGCTGGAGCAAGATCATCTCTGGGGAAGCGCCGGTACTTGTAGCCAGGTCTTCTTGGAGCTGCCCTTTCCACCCAGCTCCTCCCGTAAGAGGTAGGACCCGAGGCTGGAGGTGACCCAACTGGCCGGTTTCCGTATCCCCGACCAGTTTAACAAGCAGCAGCAAAATGTCAAAGCAGCTATCGTGCGTTCACCAGATTAAAATGAAGTTTCACAGCGGACTGGAGGAAAATACACCTTTGTTACCAGTGTTTCATCAGCCGAGCTTCCAGATTTGCCTTGCTGAATCCAGGTCTGGCTACTCGGCATGGCAGCGGCCACGCCTCCTGCCTCAAAACACGAGATTTTGATCCAAAGAGCCTGAGGAAGATCCGGGATCGCTCTAATTCAGCCAAAGCATTTTACAGATTCACCCAAGGGAAAAAGGGAGGACCACTCGTCCTTCCCACCCCACTTGCTCACTTCTGCCTGCAGTCAAACCAGGACCATAACAGGCAAGAAATGGCAGGCAGGTGCAGGGCAGCGAGCGCGGCAGCACCGGATGTTTTCCCAGCTTACCCTCCTCAGATTTAAGCAGCGAAACACAGGCAGATATTTTAGAAAGCCGACTGAATTGGGTGTCGGCGCACAGGCACGCACGCAGCGGGGAAAAAGCTTTAGGATGAAAGCGTTGGTGACTTCTCCGGCTTTGGTGTCCAGTTTCGGTGCTGCCACTCGGCAGCGTCCCGGTGACCTCTCTGGAAAACAGGGGGGGTTAATGCCAGGGTTTGACCCAAAATGAGCAGAACCAGGCAGTCTTTGAGGGCCTCTTGCAGAAAGGGTTGGCTTCCCAAAGGTGTGGGAGCCTGTGCCGTAGACGAGGGCGAGCTCGGAGCAGGGATGTTTCCAAGGTAAATCAAAATAGCACACGACGCCCGGGAGCAAGGACGTAGGAAACTGAGCCCGAGATAACGGATACAGGGGTCACACGTGAAGACAAAGTTCACGCACGGAATTACAGCTGAAGAGGGGTTAAGGAGAGGAAGCCCGGGGCTTGTTGGCCGGGCACTCGTGGCGACAGCCGGATCACAACCCAAATTTGACCGAGCGGTCAAACAACAGGCATATTCATAACAGATTAAGGGCTGGGACGGGCGAGAGCATACTGTTAAGCAGATTAAGCTACTAAATTTGACCTCTGGCAGGCGGAATGGGCGACACCTGCCCCAGAAGGCAGTCAGTTGAGAATTGCACTTTTTTTGGGGGGGGATAGTGTTAAAATCAGAACAAATTCAGCGTTAAAGGAAGCGGCGGGGCCGGTGCCGTCCCAAGGGCTGCGGGCTCCTGGCCCAG
>WAAD01009131.1:40152-50447 GCA_013389945.1 Fregata magnificens
GAACTGAGGTGCCCTCAGGGCCCTGGGCATGTGGACTATCAGATGAGGGTGGGACAGCTTTAGGGACAGGGGTGAGGCCCTGGGGACGGGGCGATGCCGGACTCCAGCCAGGCCAGGCCATCCCTGCTGTAAGATGCCCAAGTCCCACAGCCCTCAGCCAAACTGGGGGTGTCAGAGCTATCCCCTGCCCCCCCTGTTGAGATGCTCCTCGCTTTTCCCACTTGCCTGTGTTAGCAGGGGGCTTGGCCACAGCTGGGTACAGGCTTACGGGATACATACCTGAAGCAGGGTCATCGGCAGCATCTCCCTTTTCCTTCTGCAAATTGACTAAGTCCCACACGACTGAGGTTTTGAGCGGCATCACGCTGCGAGCGTCGGAGGGCTCTGGTCTTTATGTGGCGATGAGCCTCTGGGCGGTATCACGTGTGTGGAAATGCTCTGGGAATTTCTGGGAACAGCCTTGCCAGGCTCGGGTGGGGAGTGTGGGGGACCTGCACGGTAATACTGTGAATGTAAAAGAAATCCTCCAAATACCGAGGTTGCGGTGCGTGCGCTGCATTTTCCTACCATCTCTTTGCAGGAGAGCAGAGAAGACAGCTCCAGGAGTACCTAGCAGCCAAAGAAAAGCTGAAATGTCTGAGTGCAAAGTAAGTCAGGAGGATGTTGGGCTTGGACTAGATGATCTGTAAAGGTCCCTTCTGACCCAAATCACTCAGTGATTCTCTGAGGTAAAGCTGACTTCCCAGCTTGCCAGTGTCTGCCTTCCCTCTGCAGCGATTCACTAGCATACGGAGAATCGCCTCCTCCCAGTGCCTCGCTGTCAAGGCAGTGGCCGGGGACGGCTCTGCCCCAACAGCACCCCAGCAGCGCTCTGCAGAGTTACTGGCAGCAGGAGCAAAGGGATGATTTGAGTGTTGACGTTTCCTGCTGGTTGATATTGTCTCTTCTGGGTATTTTCTGAACCTCTGTGAAACTTTCTCATCTCAGCTCTTGGGTCTGACGGAACAGGCCTTTTTTCCAACAACTCGGCTTCATAACTGGGTCTTGAAGAAAGGGTCGTTCAAGTCTCACCGCTGCTTTTTAGTGGCAGCTTTCAGTGGCCTTCTGGGGTAGGTTGATATTAGCAAGGGGCATTTTCAGTTCATTTAAAAGGAAATAGATACAACTACCTGTTAAATGAGTTACCTGGCTCTGGGACCCCTTCACTGCCTTGCTCAGTTCCTCTGGAGCCAGGCGGCATGCGGATACGCTGCTGCGAGTGCAGCAGCCGCTTGCAGGCTGCGGGTAGCGAGGCACCTTTCTGCAAAGCTTTTAATTGAAACTGCTGATGCGCTTGGCAAACCTGAATATTTGAAAGACTCCCTGTTGCAGTGAGTATTTCTCATGACGTTGTAGTGCAAAGGAAGCCATAAAACTTCTCCATGGGGAGAAGATAAAGGGAAGCAGGATCAGAGACCAGAAAGAGCAAACCAGTCTCTGGTGCCAGGCTCTGGAAAACACCACTAACATAATAGAAACGAGGAGAGAAGATTCGTGCTCTGTCACTCTGCCAGTGCCTGGGCAGCTGAGCGGCTCGTGAATCAGCCGCCGCAGCGCTGCGGCTCCCCGCGGCAGAGTAAACCCTGGCTGACGCGCTCGGAGACGCCGCTGTGACCTGCAGCACAGCAGCAGCTGACTCTGATGCGCCTCGGCTGTCTGTGGCATGTGGGGCAAGTCGGGACGCCAGCCAGGGGCAGCAGCCTCAGGAGCCTCCAAACCTGTTGCGGTCTCCTGCCTGCCAGGCCCCCCTGCCTGCAGGAAACATTTTGGTTACTTTTGCTGTCAGTGGAAGCTGGGAGTTTTGTGACAACCTTGGATGTCAATGTTTTGTGTTGCTTTTCTGTTGCCACGCAAAAGAAAAAGAATTAATAATACGTGGTACTTCCTTGATGGCTTTTTGATTTCCAAAAGCTTCTTGTAAGCTCCTGTGACCGAGACACCCAGCAGCGTTTTAGATATTTAACCTTTTCTGCAACAGCTGTTAAATAACCTGATACCTTGTTTAACTTCCTACAGACCCTTTTTAAAGGACCGGACAAATCGCCTGAATCCACCCTTAGAACCAGTTTCTAAACTACAGCATGTAAGTAGAAATCTTTTGAGTCCAGTTTTGTCTTTCATGCTTGAAGCGAGTCTGGGCAGAGCAGGGTACCCAGATCAGGGTAGTGAGTTCCTGACCCCTGCTAAATAGCTGGCAATAAGTCAACTAATTATTTGTCAGAGGAACTTAGTGTGGGAGACTCATCCTCTGCCCATGCGCTGGTGCGTGTTGTGTTATTGTTCTCTTGACAACCGTTTTGTCACTGTGGGCCTTCGCATGGACGTCCCCTGTGCTAGGAGGGCTGGGGCAGGAGCGAGCTGTCAGGGTTTGACCAAGCTGAGCTCTCCTCGGGGCTGAGGTTCGCTTTGTCTCTCCAGGTTGACAGGAACAAGAAGGATGTTCTCAGAAATGTGGCGAAGGGTGCTCAGAGGGATGGCAAGCTTGGTGTAAAATCCACACAGCACGCTGGCCACGCTGCTCAGCAGAAGTCTTCAAACATATCCCAGAGAGCAGTGGTGGTGCGTCCAGAGCAGCCAAGGAAGAGCGCAAAGCTTCCCGTGGGGCTCGTGCCAAGCATGAGCCACTCTACACAGGCCAGAGAGAGGCTCCCAACTTCAAACTCTGGTCACCTAAATCCAGAAAGGAACAAGAAGCCTGCACAGGAGACTGTCACTGCTGCAGCACCTCGGACTGGAAGTGACCACCCCACTCCTGGGGCACCTTGCTCCCCAAGTGAGGGCCTGCAGGACAGGCTGGTCTGTAACAAAGAAAACGTCCGAGCACAAGCCTCTACACACCCTGTGCTGAACAGAGTTTTTCAGTCTGATGGAAACAATCTCCGGAACAAGAGAGTCTTGGCTCACAGGCAGAGCTCAGCCATGATGTCAAGAACCGTCACAGGCCCAAAGGACAGAATGAACAGCCGCCAGGCTAAGGAAGAGCCGATTCAGGATAAATTCAGGAAAACCCTGCCAGGCTCAAAGAGCGCATCTCAAAAACCAAGTGTCAAAACTCAGCCATTGCAGCCCCCTCGGTTACTTACTGGTTCTACTAATTTGCTACATAAAAAACCAGGGGCAAACCAGGAAAAAACTAATATGGCAAGGGAACCCATAGGAAAGCCACTTGGCGCACTTCCAGTGGGAGGTCTTAAGCACCACAGCAGACCCCCCCAACTGAAAAGATCTCCCACAAAGCCTCCGGCCTCCAGCAGGCCCCAGGGGACCACAAACCTGAAATCCAGCCTGAAGCCGGGTGGCACAGTGCAATGGCAAAGGCCCACGGCTAAAGGGGAGGTGGATAAGAAGAACGTGAAGGTGCTGCCTCCGGGACGCACAGCAGCATCCCGAGTGACAGTCCCCCAAAACCCACCTCGCAGCATACACGGCTCCAAAACTCAAGCAATTGAGAGTGATTTTAGGAGTAGGAGAGAGAGGCTTAAACCAGAGCTGCCAAAGGCAAGTGGAATACAGGCTAGGCGTGTTCCCAAGACCCCATCAGCTGCAGATCGTAAGTAAGTAGCAGCTTTGGCTGACTCTGACCTCGCCTCCAGGGGACAGCAGAGTTTAAAGTGTTTAACTGGGTGAACCGGCGCCAACCTATAGAAAACAGGGTCCAAAGTCCCCTTGTCAGTGAACGCCTGTTTGGAGGTTGATGCCCCGGAGAAGAGGAGGGTGGGGATGAGGTTTGGTGGTACCCTGGGTTCCTCTCCCACTGATTCCTCAGCAAGCGAGAGGAGAGTGTGCGGCTGCTCTCCTGTTTTATCTTCAAGGCGCGCTTAAACTTGAGAGGGTTTTCCCTTCCCAGCCTAGAGCTCGGATGCATTTTTAGGATAGATGTACTCGTCCTTCCTGAGCAGCTGAAGTTGGCTAGAGGGAGATTCCAAGGGAAAACAGTAGCCTGGCAAGTGCTGGCGGTCCACTGGGGTGGTAACAGTGATCCCTTGGTCCTTTGACAGGAAACAGCTGGAGGAGTGGTTGGCATCCAAAGGCAAGATGTACAAGCGGCCACCTATGACGCTGCTTCAGAAAAAGCCAGTGAAGCTGTCCTGGAGAAATGTCAAGGAGAAAAAGAAGCCGGAGAAAAATAAGCCAGAGAAACCAGAGCAGCTCTGCCTGGAGAATATCAATAACATATTAACTGAGTGCCTGAAGCAAATTGAGGAGGTGGGAATGGGAAAGGAGCTGCTTGAACAGGCTCCTCTTCTCGTGGAGCATCCCAGGAGATGAGGGCCACGTCCCCCCAACAGCACAGAGGGGTTTGGAGCAGGCATTCTTGCTCGCTTGGCTGCAGTTGCCAGAGGGGTAACGTCATGCGTAGGAAAAGTAAAAGTGCTTGTGGAGTTACGGGTAGGCCAAAGGCACGGGAGATGTGCTAATGGGGAAAACAGAGTGATACCCGGTCACGGGGCTTTGCCTGTGTCGTTGCCGGTGTCCTGGTACCCGGCAGTGCAGTCTGCAGCAGTAATTTCTGCGGCGGCAGCAGCCCTGGCTGATTTAGCCAGCTTGAGGTACATCCCTGGTGGACCTCACAGCTGCTGTGAAGTATCGCCTCTGGGAATGCTGACCGCTAGCCCTGCTCCGGGGTTTAGTGGCTCTGTTGGCGCCAGCACTGAAGAGTCTGTCCCTTGACATCCCCTCTGAAATATTAGACTCATTTCACTAAGGGGAAAATAGAGGCAGGAAAGCTATTATCTGTCCGCGGTCACGTAGGAGACATGCAAAAACCAGACTCTTCAGAGACTCCTTTTCCTAGAGAGCGCTGGGAGAGCGGTTACGTGCTGACAGCCCCCCAGCGCACACCTCTGGCCCTTGCGATTGACACCTTTCTCCGGGACCTTGCCCTTCTTGTAGGGTGTCCAGGCAGAGGAGCTCTCTGCAGTGCTGTCCCACGTGCCCCAGGCAGAGAAATTTGCCAAGTTCTGGATCTGCAAAGCAAAACTCCTCGCCCGGAGCGGACCTTTTGATGTGACGGGGTTGTACAAAGCAGCAGTCTGCGCTGGTGCTGTGGTGAGTGAGGCATGCTTCTCTTCAGTAGCTCCCTGTATTCCCTGCCTCTGCACCAGCAGGTTTCCTCAAGATCCAGGGGTCAGATTTTGGGATGAGTTTAGCAGCACTGGTCACTGGTGAAAAGCCCTTTAGAGCTGCTGGTCCCATTTTGTCCCATAGAAACACCTTCAGCTTTAATCAGCCAGGCAGGCAGTGCCGTGTGGGCACGAACGGGGCTGGGGGAGGACACGCACCCTGCGGCGGGTTGGAGCTGTAGCTGGAAGCAATGTGACGGCAGCTCTCTGCTGGTCTGGGCGACGTAACTGCAGCATCTGGTGGGATTTACCCGCGCAGGGTGGATGCCTGCCCAGCCGTGCCTGTGTGCTGGCAGATCTCACTCGGAGAAGGGAAATTCTGCAGCCTTTTGCTGCCGTCTCCAGCACAGGGTGTTGCGATGCAGCAAAAACCTTTTCTCCTATTCAGTTATGACTCTGGTCTCTGTTCCCGAGTCAGGCCTGCCTTGACCCGCATTCTGCTTTTCCTGCAGCCGCTCCAGGAGCTCAGAGAAGTTGTCCTTGATATTTTGAAGGCTGCAGACCAAACATCAGAAGGTAACGTGCATGATGCAGGGGCTGGCTGGCAGGCTGCATTGCGGGCAGGCTGGGGTTCCCTGCTGCTGCCGGCAGGGAAGCAGCATGGTTTGCAGTCTGTCCCAGCACCCCATGTTCCCATTGACTTTGATGGAGACTGAGTGTTTTGAAAGTCCGGAATCCTGATCTCAAAAATGGGGCAAGATCCCTCTGCCAGGGCTGGGCACGATCCTGGCCTAGCACGCCTCCGTAGCAAGGTGCCCTCACCCGTGTCTGGAGCGCTGCGGTGTTGTAATCCCTCCCCAGCTGCCGCTCTCTGCAACCACACAGCCCTTCTCTCCTGTCAGGGGAAAAGGCTGAGCAGCCCATTCCTTGGGAGCCTACAACGCCTTGCCCGAGCGAGAGGCAGCACGTGGCAGCAACGCCCTGCCTGATGGGGAGGTCCCTGGCCAGCCTGCCCGTCTCAATCAAGTTACAAGTTACGTCTGCGACCAGGTAAGGCTGAGTTGCCCACTCCTGGCAGTAAGCACGCTCTGCCTGTGCCAGCACTCCTCTGTAGGATTTACCTAAAGGCTCTTGTCCTTCCCGCAGAGGAAAGGAGTTGTTGGAAGGCCAGGAGCTGAAATTCCTGACGCCAGTGCGGCGCTCGCTGCGAATAGAGGGGGCTGGGAGCCGCTACCCAGAGATGCTGAAGGACCATGACCCTGTGGTGTCAACCCTCAGTGAAATCCTGGATGCTGAGGAGGAGACTCAGTTCTTCTTCCGGAAAAACAAGGCTTTGCCAGAGGTGGCGGAGCTGGAGGGTTTGAGTTTATATCCCCCAGAGTGCTGCTGAGGGATCCCCGGCAGGGTGCAGGCTGCTTGCTCCCCCATGCTGCCTTGCATGCACTCCAGCAACTTCTCTTGTCGCCTCTCAGATGTAAATATGTAGGGGTGGCAGATAATAAGCCTGTTTCAAATATATAAGCACTGTTTTAAACATATAAATCTTGCAGTAGAGGTGCAGTGTGGCCCAGTGAGTAGTGTGCAAGGTCCGGGGTTGGAGACACAGGCTGTGTCCCCTGGGACTGTCCTTGGCTCCTCTGCTGTGACGCACGCCCCCGTTTTCCTGCTGTAGGATGATGTCAGTCAGACTCTGCAATGCTCCAGGCACCTTCCAGTGTTTTGGAAGCGATGTCCCAAGGGATTTGCTCCAGAGCTGCGTTGTGCCCTACCTGGACAGCATCCGGATGTTCCCCGCCGAGAAGCACGCACGGACCTGATGTCTCAAGTCACGTGCAGCAGCACCAGCTACACCAGACTGGTGAGAGGCTGGAGGTGCTGGGGTACCTGCGGGACCGCAGGAGCTTCCACGCAGGCCCTGAGGAGGCTGAAGGCGGCACACACAAGGGGTGCAGAGGTCCTTGGGATTCAGCTGGCCTGGCTCCCAGTCCCCTGGGCATGGCTGGGGGTCCAGGACGGGCCAGCGGGGACACTCGAGCCCTATTAGTGCACTCGGGGCCCCTACAGCAGCCTCCTGCGCCCCCCACCCCTGGCCCAAGGGCTGTCCACACGCCCAGAGCAAGCGGTGGCACAAGGCTACCGGTGAAGGGCGGGTTGCTGGGGCTTGGCACGGTTTCCCTGCTGTGATAAGAGGAGTAAAGCAGTACGGCTGCCATGAACGGTGGAGGGGAGCCCCCTTGTCACCATCCCATCCCCAGCAAGCAGCGGGCCTGTCCTCATCCCACCCTTTTGCCTCCTCCTGACACAGCCACCACCAGCGTTGGCTCAGCATCTTTATTGAGAAACCTTGATGCTGGAAGAAGTCTTAGAGCAGTATCTGGAAGTCATAGCACGGGTCTGGCTCCAGTCTGGGGAGCGCGGCAGGCCTGGCCCCCTCCTCCGGGGTGCAGGACAGCACTGGCAGAGAGGGGGGCTGCCAGCCTGTGCCCAGGGGCTTGCACTTATCCCAGCTGCTGGCTGAGGATTTGGGAATTGCCCTTTGCCCCCACCTCCCAAGCGCCGGGGCAAAGCAGTTTTCCTTTTAAAATAGCCAATTTTGTGACTCTGCAGTACCAGGAGTTTGAGTATTTTTTATAAATAGAAAAGGGTAGAAAATAGGAGAGGGTAATAGCAGGTAAAAGGGATTCCTGGGGAGCAGCAGTCACCCCCCAGAGCCCTCTTATGCTTGAGCAACATCCACCCACCTCCACCCGGGGCCAGGCACCGAAGCTGGAGGGGCAGGAGCTGCTGGGACATCGTCCCGTGCAAAGTGGGTTTCCAGCGACACCCAGAGCAGCGGCGCTGCCGGCTCTCCCCAGCATCGGGCTGCCCTGGGCTGGCATCGAGCTGGCTGGGGGGGGCCATGAGTGACAGTGGGGGCAGCGGGTGGCTCGGGGGGGGCCCTGTCTCCCGGCGTGGCGTCGGGGAGAAGGGCACCGCTGCGTGGGGAGGGGTGTGATGTGGGGCGCGGGCTGGGGGCCACCGAATGCCCTCCCAGGGGCTGGCACCTGCCAGCTCAGTAGCCGTCGGCGCTGGGGTGAGCTCAGGCTTCTCCGTCATCCTCCTCTTCCCCGCTGGAGTCCTGGGGGACCCCAGTGACCTGAGATGGAGGTGGAGGGCTCAGTGGGCGCAGGACCCCACTGGCATTGGGGTGCTGGCACTGGGATTCCCATGCCACTGGGTGCTTCTGCCCCTCTGTCCCCTGCCACCCACCTGCTGGCTGGGGTGGCCGTGCCGGGCCAGCCAGGGTGCCAGGGCTGTGCCTGCCTCCCCCATGTCCAGGCGGCCGTGCTCCACCGTCGACTCGTGTGCCATCTGCAGCAGGGAGAAGGCTTGCAGAGAGGGGCCGGCACTGAGCAGCCAAGGGGTTGCGTGCCCACTGAACGCCTCCATCAGCCCTGTACCCCCCTCGGGCAGGGAGGGAAACTGAGGCACGGCGGGTGAGCAGGGGGAGCGGGAGCTGCATACCAGGACGGGGGGTGCCCGGAAGAGGTAGCTGAAGGGGTAGTAGAGGAAGTTGATGAAAGAGGCGGCGTAGAGGTCTGCGTAGCGCATCAGCTGGTTGGCAAAGAGTGTCTGGCGCGAGCCACAGCGGAAGAGACTGCCCATCTTCCCGTAGCACATGTCCATCTCGTGCGTGACTTTCTGTGGGCGCACGGGGATGGTCAGGGCACCCAACGCCCCCCCCACCCCGGGGTGCTCCCCCATGGCGGGGATCAGTGCTGGGGGCTGAGCTGTGTGCCGGCTGGGACGGTGCCCCGGGCATCACCTGGATCCGACGCTTGATGGAGCTGATGTCCGGGCGCTCGCTGCTGCCGCTGTCCAAGTGCCTGGAGTGGGAGACACCCGGCTGGGGGCTCGCCTGGAGGGTCCCCCGCGCGTGCCTGCACCCCCACCGGTACCCCCTCCCACCCTGTGCCCACTCACTGGTACAGCTCCGCCAGGAAGAGGTCCAGGCTTCGCAGCTCCTCAAACAGCTCTGCAAGGGCAACAGGGCCGGCTCAGTGCGGGCAACGTCCCCCACTGCCCAGCACGACTGATACGGGGCGTTGGGGCACGTCCCACCGGGGCCGGGTTTGCTGTCGAGGGGGGTAGGAGGCTCCGGGCCACCTCCCCCAGCTGGGCTCGGCTGCGTCCCTGGCTGGGCAGGGTCCGTGTCCCTGGCCGGGCGCTGCTCACCGCTCTTCTCCGTCCAGACCTGCAGCTCGCGGGCCAGCTCGGGCACCACCAGGAAGGTGCGCCAGCCCTGCCGCTTCTTGGACTTGAGGATGTCCCCGAAGATGTGGTCCCCCATGTAGAGGATGTCTTTGCCCTTCACACCCAGCAGGTCACACACCACGTCCGAAGAGCCTGCAACAGCCGGATGTCAGGGTGACGGCGCGGGCATGTCCCCCCACCATGCCGCCTGCGGAGCCTGGCTGGGCGCTCACCACCGGAGTAGACGGCGCAGTGCTGGAGCGGTCCGGTGTACGTCCCGATGCGCAGCTTCCCCGTGTCCTGCGGGACGAGAGGCCCCCAGTGTGTGGGGGGGTACTGTTACCCATGCCCACTCTGTACCCACCCAACGGCAAATGCACCCCGCTGCGCCCACGGGAGCCCCCGCAGTGCCCAGACGGTGCCCACGGCCCCTGAGCGGCCCCCGCGGCGGTGGAGGGGTCCCCAACCGTGTTGACTTGGCGCAGGACGGTGCCCTCGGCGAAGAAGAGCGGCTTGCGGGTGTCCACCACGATGAGGTCGAAATAGGATCGCCAGGGGCGCTGCGGGGTCTCGGCCTGCCGGGTGTCGGGGGGTGGGGGTCAGCGAGGGGCTGCCGATGGCACCCTGCACCCCCCACCCAGCCCACACCAGGGACACTCACCTTGTTCCCATCACTGAAGTCGAACAGGTAGGACATGATGGCCTGCAAGGACATCCGGCATCGCCACCAGTGCCCCCGGGGAGGGCAGAGCCCTGCCTGCGCTTTGCCCCCCACCCCAGAGCCCCCCCAGGGCAGGCTAGACCCGGGGTGGGGGGGAGGGGAGCGGACAGGGACACCCCCTACTCACGTCGGTGTAGTTGTAGTCGCTGTTGGTGGCCAGAAAGACCTTCCCCACCTCCTTCATGCGGCTCAGCAGCAGCGGCACGCGCGGCTGGCGAGGGGCAAGTCAGCACGGGGGG
>WAAD01009132.1:1514-13478 GCA_013389945.1 Fregata magnificens
TGGACATCAGGAAGAATTTCTTTACTGAAAGAATGGTTAGGCATTGGAACAGGCTCCCCAGAGAGGTGGTAGAGTCGTCATCCCTGGAGACGTTCAAAAAAGGTATAGACATGGCACTCCAGGGCCTGGTTTAGGAGTCATGGTGGTGTTAGTTGATGGTTGGACTTTATGATGTTAGACGTCTTTTCCAACCTTGATGATTCTGTGATTCTATGAAAACAATATATAGCAAGAATGAAACTTACATCACATCTAAAATAGTGGATCTCACTATATGGTCATGTCCTCTACAAGCAGGTATAGGTGTAATTGGAATTTACTTAATATTCTAACAATCTCATATTGTGTATTTGGCATCCTCACTAAAGGGTCTGCTATAAACTTGTCCTTGTTTAAATTTCTAAGAATCTGATTTCTTCAGGGGGCCATAAATAGTGTTTTTTTGGTTCTGGGTTTTTTTTTTTTTGCTTTGGGAGGTGTGTGTGCAGAGCTTTCATCCTTAAATATTTATGACTGTGGTGCTGTTATTGAGGACAAAACCCACGATGTTGACTGCAATGACAATTTTACATATATTTTATGTGAGACAATGTATTCGGTCACTTATTGGCAAATCAAAAGACTGCTTTAAAAAGACAAGTGGATAAATTTGTCCAAGGAGGAAGGTCCCTAACAGTTTTCCTTTTCTTTTAATCTGATTTTTTCTTCAACAAACAAATGAAGGGAAAACCAAATTACACGTGGCACAGGCAAAAGATCATGAAGTACTGTATCCTGTGGGAGGGACCGCACGCTGGAGCAGGGGAACAGCATAAGGAAGAAAGAGCAGCAGAGGCGAAGTGTTATGAACTGACCTCGACCCCCATTCCCCATCACCCTGAGCTACTCGGCAGGGGGGAGGAGGTAGAAAAATCAAGAATGAAGGAGTGAAACTGAGCTTGGGGAGAAGTGGGGAGTAGGGGGAAGGTACTTTTAGTTTTGTCTTTGTTTCTTGCTATCCGACTCTGTTATTAATTGGAAATAAATGAAATTAATCTTCCCCAAGTTGAGTCTGTTTTGCTCATGACAATAACTGATGAGTGATCTCCCTGTTTTTATCTCAGCCTATGAGATTTCCTGTCTTATTTTGCCCCTCCATCTTGTTAAGGAGGGAGAGTGAGAGAGTGGGTGGGTGGGGATCTGTCAGCCAGCCAAGGTTAACCCATCACAACCCACCTTGGTCCCTCCAGTAGCCAACTCTCAGACCTGCTGATCTCTCTGGTACCTAGCCCAGACTTACGGCCTCCCCAGTACTTGGCTCCCAAGCTCTTATTCTACTCACTGCTCAGCCTGACTTGCTCGCGGTGATTTCCCATGCTGACCTACACAATGACACAGTACACATGTTCTACTGAGTGTATAAGTAGACACTTAAAACTACTCAATTTTCAGTAGATTTATGCAAGGACTTCAGTTATCTAAGGGGATTCACACATAAAAGTCAATTATACGAGATATTTTTCAGCTGACACAAGTAACATTCTTAGTACTATGCATTTAGTATATTTTTAATCAATATTTGTTCTTTTTATTTCTATCAACTAGTTTACCATGACTGCCTTTAGGCACAATTATAATCCTCTTTTCTCTCTAAAAAATAAATTTGCTGACAAATTTGGAGAGGTGTACAAAACGTTACACTCTAACTGCCTGATGGTTAGTGAAAGAATAAAAATGTAGGGTTTTTTCTTCTGTATGATCTATAATATATGTTATAGGAAATTATATTAGTTTAATATGCTAGTTGCAGTTATGTTATATTATTTCAATAAATGTATTGCATGGCATTTTGAGTAGCCATTTATACCTGTGCAATGTAAATGCAAACTGAATGTAATTTTATTAGGTTCTGATTAAAGCATTGTTTTGTTCAGGAGTAACTCCCTAGAGAAGGGGCAGGACTGAATTACCATGACAATCATCTTTATGAGAAGGGTAGAAAAGGTGAATAAGCTTGTAATGGGATTATCATTATGCCCTGTATTTTATACATTTTTCTCAAAGTCTCAGTTTCAAATGGCTTTAGCCATCTGATTTCCATTAAAGTCAGTTGGAGTCATGTGGCTTAAATACCACATGGCACTATGCAATGCAGGAGAAATAATTATAGGCAGTATAATTGCATAAGACTAAACTCACATGGCTTCCAGTAGATGTCCCAGCTGTGTTATCTGTGTAGATTTCTGTGTATTTAAAATCTGATTTCTCCCTGGTATGAAACAAATTAAAAATAGTAAGTTTTGGAAACACTTTTATAGCAAGTGTGGACACTTTTTTTGATGCTGGAAGTCTAGTAGTTACAGAAGAAGTTTAACAAAACTACAATAAACAGGTACACTAGAATGTCTGGTTTTCTAATTAAGTGATAATAGTACTATTGTATTGTTTTATGAGGTTATAATCCTGTTCCCAAACTATGAGGCTGAAGGATGAACACTTTATTCCAAGACTGGAACTATGTTATTGCCTCATAAAACAGTGCAGTATCACATTACAAGTATGATGAGACTAGGGTAACTGCTACTGTAGCTTTTTGTACTTTTTAACTGTTTAAATAGTCTAATGAAAATCTGATTAGAGTTATATGTCATTTATGAATATATAGGGTGAGATGATAATGAGTTTGGAACTGGATAAGTAGGTAAAACCACAAAAGACTGCATAAAACTGAGTTCTGCCAATTACTACTTTGCAAACGTATTCACATTGCTTTGAAAGGAAAGTAAAAAACATATGAGTAATAATGCTGTTTTTCTGTTTGCATAAAACTGTGGGACTATTGACTTACACTATGTGTTTAGACACACAGTGAAGTAAAATGCATGATGCAGAAAATGCTGCCTTAGGGTTGATCTGCAAGCATATGTATTTTACATTACTCATGTGAATAGACATAATGAAGTCAATGCAGCTACTCAGATATGTAAATTTACCCACATATCACAGAATCACAGAATCACAGAACGGTTGGGGTTGGAAGGGACCTCTGAAGATCCACTCATCCAACATCCCTCCTTGAGCAGGTACACCTAGAGCAGGGTGCACAGGACTGCGTCCAGGCAGGTTTTGAATATTTCCAGACAAGGAGATTCCACAACCTCTCTGGGCAGCCTGTTCCACTGCTCTGTCACCCTCACAGTAAAGAAGTTTTTCCTCATGTTCAGCTGGAACTTCCTGTGTTCTAATTTGTGCCCATTGCCCCTTGTCCTGTTGTTGGGCACCACTGAGAAGAGTCTGGGCCCACCCTCTTGACACCCACCCTTTAGATATTTGTAAGCATTGATAAGATCCCCCCTCAGTCTTCTCTTCTNATGGTCAATTTGCTGTCCACCAGCACTCCCAAGTCCTTCTCAGCAGAGCTACTTTCCAGCAGGTCAACCCCCAACCTATACCTGTGCGTGGGGTTGTTCCTCCCCAGGTGCAGGACCTTTCACTTGCTTTTGTTGAATTTCATTTGGTTCCCCTCAGCCCAGCTCTCCAGCCTGTCCAGGTCTTGCTGGATGGCAGCACAGCCTTCTGGCGTGTCAGCCACTCCTCCCAGTTTCGTATCATCAGCGGACTTGCTGAGGGTACACTCTATCCCTTCATCCAGGTCATTGATTAATATATTGAACAGGACTGGACCCAGTACAGACCCCTGGGGAACACCGCTAATTATGGGCCTCTAACCAGACTCTGCGCTGTTGATCACAACACTCTGAGCTCTGCCATTCAGCCAGATTCAGGGTCAGAATCATAATTCCTTGTTGATCTTACTTTCAGCATTTTGATATTAGAAAATGAGAATAAACCCTTCTCATTACCAATGTAAAGCAAAAAGAAAATATGTGGAAGGCAGTTGCTGGCTCCAGATTATCCACCGAAGTGGGGGAGAGTTACCTAGCTAACGGTCAACGGACAAAGCACGTCACATATGTAGAATGATGCGATACACATTGCTTGTCAGCTGTAGGCAGGCTACACTTCATTCTTAGTCCAAGCCTTTTTTATTTCCTTATTTAGAATGTGACAAAACTCTGTCATTCCTCTCTGCTCTAGAAAGCTGCTTTGTTATATCCCATGTGTGCTAGCACCTTCATTGCTACTTTTTTGATCAGATTTCTTCCATGTGTCCAGTGGAATGTCTTTGGCAATTAAATGTCCCAGAAATTTCCAGTTTCTTCTCTAGCTACTTTTCAAAAAGTGGTGAATACCTAACAGGTTGAAGAGGAATGGTAAAAATCTATTCCCAGCTACAGTGAAATATAAATAGTAACTCAATGGGGCACAAAAATGAGTAGTAGAATCCCATAAAGAAAGCTGGAAATGAAACTAAGGAGACAAATGTTTTCTTTTCTTTTTGGTTGTGGCTTTGTCCAGTTATGACCTGGTTCAACTAATCAATCAACCAACCAAATCACCTTGTGTTTTTGAATGTCTCATTCCTGGGATCCCAATTCTCCCTGAAGTATGACTGTCATCCTTTCAGAAGACTGTACGCGATGATGAATGAAAAAAATTTGGTAGATTTTTTACACTGATTTAAATGTTTGTACACAGAGTAGAGACACTATTCAAAAAGTTAATATCTTTAATCAGTTTTGCTTACTATTTTAGATGTTATAAGTGCTAGAAAAAATCTTCCTACAGTTTAACTCAAGAGCACATTGGCTGCCTATCGCAGTGTTGCATTCCTCTTTTTAACCAAATTTCCAATGCCGATCTATGTTAAAACAACTTATTTGTTTTTGTTTCAAATTTCAAATCATTTCTTCCAAAACACAGAAACATCCAAATAGCACTAAAGGGAAAAATGAGAAAGAGAAGGGAAAAAGAATTAAAAAATATGTATTTCAAAATGGCTAGAAATTCTATAAATTAAAATAATCTCTACCTATTTAATTTATCAAGATTATATTGTACAATTTATAATTTAAAATTTAAAAAGTTCTTGGAAGATGAGGATACAAGACACGTTTATAAACATCACATGAAGTGCAGAGCAGGACTTTTTTCCTATCGCTACAGAGAAAAGTGGAATGGAAGCTTGGCTACTGTGCTCATCTGCTGGTTAAAGCATCTTGTTCAACATCCCATTTTCTCATGGTTATGCTTAGCTATATATTATTCAATTATTGGAGTATACCCAAAACCGAATCATCAGTGAATGTCTCTCCTTTTTGCAGAGTCTACCTCATTACTTCCTTTTCCTGCTTCACAGATTTCTTTAGTGCAAAATGAATTATTATGATTTAATACACCAATCAATTTAGAATTTGAAAATTTGATGGTTGTTGGTGTTCAAAATCAGTACATGCTAATGTACTTTGCATCGTCTAAGGTAGCAATGCCATTTTGACTTTGGCAAAAAGGCCAAAATAAAAACAGTTACTTAGAACAAGGTGCTTTGAAGAATTTACCATTTTCTTTAATATTTCCAGTGTTCAAACGATATAGAATCAAAAGGTTATAGTTTTTTACAGGATAGGACTTAGGAAATTCTTTCATTATTGTGAGCATGGATATTAACTGTCAGTTCCTCATTTAGCAGAAGAAAAACACGGTAAGTTTCTGAACTTAAATTTGTATTTATTTTGTGCATTGTGGCATCTGTACAGTTCTAGAAAGATTTCATTACAAAAAGATTTCAGTATAAAAATTATTGAAGGACAAGCTGCATTTTAGGACTTTTTGCAATATTCAGATCAAGTGGAGAAAAATCAGACAACCAGCTGGTTTGACCAACTAACATATCCTTGTTGTATGTCTGCCACAGAAATATCTCTCTGAGAACAATGACAAATCTGTGAGTCTCCCAAATTTACTTATTTATTTTTGCTTGTGTATGACCTGCACTGCATTTTTTAACTACTATTTAACTTTTTTCAGTCTTTTTCCCATGACCAGCTTACTCAAACTGCACATAGGGTATAAAATTTGCTCAGAAGTGGAGCTAAGCTACTGCTATGGAAACCTATTTTTTTCTTCAGCAAACACAAAATGCTGCAGTTTTTCATGCAAGTTACTGCTGACACAATAGACACTGTCTCTTTCCACCTTCAATGAGATACAACAAGCTGACAGGGTCATATTTCAGTATTTGTGAAGGCGATAGCAATGCTTTGCCTTTTACATCACTGTGTAACTGTTAAATAATTAATCCTATACCATCCCTGTGAGGTTGATAAGTATTATCCTCCTCTTATAGATGAGGCAGTAAACACCAAGGACTAAATTCTGTTGACGTCAGCAGAGGGTTATTAAGGATTTTGTAGAAGATCACAAAGTTAAAGAGTCTCTAGCTCCTAATTCTGTGGACAGTCCAATGGTCTAAACTATCTAATAATAAACACATTTTAGTGCTTCTCTTACAGAACCACAGATCATCCTGAAATATACTGGATACAAAAGGGTATAATCTATCCACTGCATCTGATGTTCTCCAGGACGCTATAAAGACATGAACTGCAGTATAGTTTCTGCTCTTATATTTTCCGTTATATTTTCCAGTTCCTTCCTTTTGCCATTGAGAGAAAAAGCAACGCAGCCTCAAGTCCATTTATTGTTTAGGAAAAGCGAGAAGCTATTTTAATCTCCTTCTGATTAATCCTTTTTAGGGTTTACCGTTCAATTACTTTTACGCTATGCAGCGTTTGCCTATGGTAAGATGTAATACATGCAGTTTGGCACAGAGTAAATGCAGGAAAACAATAGAATTCTTAGTATTTTAGCATGTTATTCAAAAATCAGCACTGCAAGCTGAATGCCAGCTACTAAACATACCATAAAAGCTGATAAGACAATGATATGTAGGAACAGGGTGATGAAGATCTCTAGAAATCTGATTCAACATGTAACAATTTTAATGGGTCATCATTCTAATAGAACACTGATCAAAAAGAAGGTGAACCACCCTCATCTTTACCATGCACTTTCAGAATATTTCTATTCACTTGCTACCTCTAGCAAAGGCTTCTTGCTAGCAAATGCTACTTTACTAGCAAATCAAACAAAGCAGAGTACTAAGGCCAGCTGACACAGAGTGCTTTCATGTAAATTCTTAGCCTCCTAAATAAAGGGGCCACATAGAAGCTGCTTACTGGGAATTGTCCCTGGCCTAGAATTGTTTGGCAGATTTCTAATTGGCAGACATCAAAAGAATGCCAAAGTCAATTCTGAATACTTGCAGAATAATCAACTGAAGTCCAGCACCCGGCAATGTTCCCAACAACTTTAACCTACCAGCATAAACACAGACAAAGAAACCAGGGATGGATGTCACCATACTGTCAGACAAGGTTCTGTCCTCATTTTGCCTGCCTACCTAATCTTACTGCATGAGTAAATGCAAGATGAGATAGGAAGATCTCTGGTTGAAAGATGTTACAGCAGACGGTGAGTGGACTTGCGTGTCTGAATGTGTGTTGTGCATCAAGTTAAACCAAAATATCATATTAACATAAAACCAAACACTGATAATTATTCAGGTGATTACTTAGTTTTTGGGTGCCATTTTCTTACAGTTGTTGACCATTATTGCTGATATCTTAAGCTTTTAGCATAAGGGTGGGTTTTTCATCCCACCTCATTCTAGATGTCTACAGCCTAAATATTCATACTGGTCAACTAGACTCCCTGTAAAAAAAGGAAAGGTGGCAGGGGGGAAAGAAAAAAAAAGGAATTTCTAGACCACAAGTCATGTTGTCCTCAAGAGACTGCTAAAATCAAGAAAAATCAGCCATGCCTGGAAGCGCCTGCTTGTCCCCAAAGGAGGGGACAACGGAGAAGGTCTTTATACAGGATAATTAGATGGCTGTAGATATCTAAAGGAAAGGGAAATTAATTCCACTCAAGGAGGCTGCTAGACGTGATTAGCAGAGTACTTTGGACAGTAGAGGGCACTGCTCTGCCAAAGAAATGAGGTAAGGGCTTTCCCCGCCCCTCCCACCTTACTTCAAGTTCATTTGTTTTTTGGAAAACCTGATTGGCTCATGCTTTCAAGATTTGTAACTGGACCCATTTTAAAGGAAACATTGTGCAGATATTTGCAGAGTTAAGACAATTTATTTGTCCAGTTTATAAAGCTACTAAAAGTAGACATGCCTTTCAGCAGAGTGCTTTGATCAGGCTTTTCTGCTTTACCCAGTTATAACAGTTGATCTATCAAATGATATTACCTTTCCTTGGTTTGTCTCATTTACATAAATACTTGTACTATGGAATCTGTTTTGCCTGAATATTTTCTTAAAACCAGATCTTATATGTCTCAGAATTATTCCTGAGAATTTTGTAACTTAGAGATTTTTATTTATTATGAACACAGGGGTGTATATTCTGTAGATAATAAGGGAAAAGTCAGTCCATTGAAGAACATAAAATATTCTAGTGTGCAGGGCACCATGATGAGATTCACGAACAATAAATTTAGTTTCCAACTTTAGGCAAGTCAGTTGATCTACCCTGCAGGGGAAAGTGGGGGAACAAAACAAATGCATTATTTTGAGGTATTCAATGCATTCATGATTATGAATTGAAAGGCCATTTTCCAAATAATCTTAGTCACCTAGATATGCATTGTGGGGGTTGGATTAGATGACCTTTAAAGGTCCTTTCCAACCCAAACTATTCTATGATTCTGTGATAGGTGGAGTCCACATCATCAGTTACAGCATTCTGCAGTGCACCCACAAACTTGGAAAACAGGTAATTTACTGGAGCACACACCAGATCCTTCTCTGCCATGTGACCTGATCAGCTTTGGAAAAAAGCCAAAATCACATCAGTTGATCTACTGTGAGATTGGGATCAGGAGCAAGGACTGCAGGGTGGACTATGACCAGCCAGAAGATTATGTCTCAATTCAATTTTCTGGTACAGTTTTACTGTAACTGCCTACTGGAAGTTGAATATTTCTTACAGCTCAGACACTTGAGGCTTTACCACATGTGAACATAGCCATAGTGAGAGTGTGTGAACACACTTACCTCATGGCAAATGTAGGGCAAAATGAAGTACTTCAGTCTCAATAAAATGTTTTAACCACCTTGTTTTTCTATGGGCTTTCTGCAGTTAGGAAGATACACACAATAAATTTTTAAACTGCAGTAACTCCATTGCACACCTATGGCCCCAGACACTGAATTACAAGAGGGGTAATCTTTATTGCTTGGTAAGCTGGGAGATGGGATCCTGAGTATAGGCTTCCAAAAAAGAATAAGTTGCAGAATTTGATTTAAAAAGTACTAGATCCCTCCTCATGGGAAAACAAACAAACAAACAAACAAACCCACCCGGTATTGCTTAATGCATATGAGAAAGACCTCTATGGCATGGACAGAACATATATTTAAATTCTACAAAGTTGTCTATAAGTTCCATTGGTCTAGCTTATAGCAGACATCAGTTACTACTTTAGGAAATATTTATCATACATGCTGTACTCCATACACAAATAATTTTTGAACTTTCCTGACCAAATCATGACAATAAAAATTAAGAAGGAAATCAACATATAGAGTATTTCAGGGAAGAAGCTAGTATTATGAAGTTAAATTCAAGGAGACACAAAGCAAAAGTAACTTTTTGACTGAAGAGGTGCTAAGTGAAGAAGCACTAATAGATAGGAAGGAGGACACACCTTCAGATCTGGTACATTTTACAGAGATAATACAACAACAATTACTTGAATTACAGTAGGTTGGGATTCACTCTACAAATACCCAGGTCAAAAGGCTGAAGTCTCATTCTGTTTAATGCCATTCTAGTCATTACAGTCAACGGAGCCCAGGGAGACATTCAGCTTACCTTAAAGCAGATGCTCTTATACCTTGTGAACTGAATTGTGCTGCGGGAGTCCTTCTATTTATTGATCAGATTTTCATTAACTACAATGGTGGAAAGACACTTAGTGCCACAGTAAACATCCGAAAGAAGGTATCAATCTCATGATGAATTCCACTCTGTCATGCCAAGAGGCAACATTTACCTCAAGGTCTCATCCAGACCAAAGCACTTTCTAATTTTCATTATGGCCCCACTCTTGCCTAAACTCCTGCCTTGCATTCATAGAATGTCCAGGTATGTTAAGGGATGGCACACACTCAACATACAAGACTGTGCGACTTCCCAGAGAAGACACCTGTCCCAAAGTTTGCCACAACTGCAAGACTGAAAGGCTTCTGCTTCATCTAGACAAAAGACAGTGGTGATATTAGGAGGCTCATCCATGGGACGAAGCCGCCACTGAATTTCTACAGATATGCTTAATATCTTATCTGAGAAAAAAGAATACAGTCTTGTTCCCCATTTGCCCCGAGGTTGCTGGCTACTGAAACAGGCAGTGCTGCAGATACAGGCAGACTTTAATGTAGTAGTCCTGATGCAACCCTCAGCACAGGAAAGCACAACAATGGGAAAAAAATATAAAACTGAAGCATTGGTAGATAGAAATAAATTGTTGCATGGTTTAATTAAAACCTGTAGAGTTACTTCATATTTAACTGCTGGATGGCAATGACTTACTTTTACCTTTTCCTGACCTGTCCCTCAATTTAGGAAATTCTTCATGAAGACTACGAGAGTTAANTCAATATTTAAATATAAGGAAACTAAAAATGGGGTTTCATACAACTTAGTAATTTTACTTATTTTATTTATCTATTATCCTTTAACTTCATATTATTTCAAATTCCAGTAATTTCTTCCAAAAAATTAGGTTTAGTTCAGGAAAAGGCACAGATGAACCATGCCCTTATCATTGCCTGAGCTACATTATTCAGTTTTCTGCTTATTTAGGAGCTGGTGTTTGGAACAATAGAAGGAGGGGTAATTCTAGGGACAAAACGAGAAACTTCAGAATGCTTGGAAGTTGTTAAGTTCATATCTGCTTAGAAAACAGAGGTAGTGTAAATATTTCCTCAATCATAGAGACTGTGAAACTGAGAAATAACATATTTCCTTTGGTCAGACAAGGACAACTCCCTCCTAGGTTTCATCAGGAAAAATTTCTCTACCGAAAGAGTGGTTAAGCATTGGAACAGGCTGCCCAGAGAGGTGGTGGAGTCGTCAACCCTGGAGGCGTTCAAAAGAGGTGTAGACATGGCACTCCAGGGCCTAGTTTAGGAGGCATGGTGGTGTTAGTTGATGGTTGGACTTGATGATCTTAGAGGTCTTTTCCAACCTTAATGATTCTATGATTCTAACTATTTCTATTTTTAAATTACAAAGTGATGAAAACTTGCACAGCTATATTAAATTAACTCATAAAAAATATCAACCAGATGTTTTAATCACAGGAAAAAACCCCAAACCTTAGGTTCATTGCACCATCTGCCTAAATTTTTCATTTTTTATTATAATTTTTTAAAGACTATTTAAAGGTAAGTAAAACTATCTGGCACCTTGAAGGGATTCTGCCTAAGTGTTAGCAACACATTTGTGGGTTTAATCACTTTTTGATCAAATGCATGGCCTAGAGACTGGCCAGATGGATGGCATGAAAGCAAAAGCATTTTAAAGAGGAGGGAGATGGTCATTTGGCCAAACAGGAAACTGAGGTGACGGAGGACTGGGTTCAGCTGAGCCCTAATACAGACTTCAATTCAAATTATTCTGTGTGTTATATGTAAGGAGTGACACAGTCAACATCTCAAAGTCCTTTGTAGCTACAGAATTAAGAACAGACGTACTGACTTGTGACTAACAGAAATGTTAAGGGAAAAGCTTGTTTCTCAAATCTTCTCTTTCTTGGGAAAGTTCTTCATGTGGAGCTGCAAGAATGTTCTTACCCCTACTTGAGCTCTAGTTCTCTGGATTACTTTTGGAGTCCAACCTTTTCTGTTCTTTTTAATTCCCCAAACATTGTTTTTAATCCAGCATGGGTAAGTCCAGATCTTCATTTAACCCAGTGTCCTTTCCCTGATGTGGTCAGCAGCACAGGTTTAAGAT
>WAAD01009133.1:1800-46580 GCA_013389945.1 Fregata magnificens
CTTTGGGAACAGTTCATGGCCAGCTCTGTCTCCAGAGGAAGTTAGATAAACCCTAAGGCTGAAAAGTCCTCTAAAAGCTGTTAAGCTCACAAAGGATTGTGGGAGCCCAGCAAACCTCACTCCTGCCACTGTTCTCAGTTCATATACTCTAGGAGTTCCTCTTCTTTATCTTTGCCCTTCTCTTCACAATGAAAAATAAAACAAGGTTGAGTTATTAACTGGAGCTGGATAATTGGAGGTAAAGTCCTACAGAAGATGAAGCACTTTAAAGTTTTCATGTGAATTAATAGGTTGTGATAAACCTATGCGTGTGGGGGGGGGGGGGGTAACTTCATTCTTCATATATGCCTGGCAGCTCATCAGAAACTGTCTTATCAGGTCTGGGAATTTTATCCCATTTAGCTAACTTGGGCTAAAACCTCTTCCAGCATTAGGCACTGTTTCTGGGAAATGCAAGAGAAATTTCAGTTTCTTCTGTAGGAGAACACTGACACATTTGTATTGCTGATGCTTTGCAAAGAGATGCAGCACCAACATTGTCCTCAGATGGTATCAGTCACTGTTAATTTTAATCCCTTCTTTACTCCACTGCTTGTGCTCTGTTAGTATATGAATACTGACAGAAGAAGATCTGGTATTTTGAATTTCTGATGCAAAAAGTCCTGCTCCCCTGTGGTCTGCTGGAGCCTTTTACAGCTGTGATGAATGATTGCAAAGTCACTGCAAAATGTTCTCAGATGAAAAAGTTTCTTACTAGAGTAGTGGAACTCCATACCTGAGACAATGGAAATTCATTACTATCTCTAGCTTATGGATAAGTAAAGCTTACAGTCAAGTTCTGCAGATGGCTGGGGAGTACCAGGACAAGGCAGATTAAAACAGTGGAGGGAAGATGGATCAAGTGCATGGTTCAACAGCTACTGTGAAAAACCATTGCTTGGAAGTCAGAAACTAAGAAACATCTGAGTGGTGGCAGAGTAGAAGGCAGCCACTGCCTTCCTCTAAGTCCCAGAAATAAGAAATAAAAAATGGTATCTGGGAGGGTTGTTTTGTTTTCATTTTTTTTTTCTCTTGCTCTGTTCTTTGGGGGTCTAAAATGAAAAAACAGAGTTTCTGCAGAGTTCTCTTCCTGTGATCAAAGGAAGGATGTGAAGGATCAAAATATGCACTGGTTTAAGTGAGGACATCCTAAAATCCCCATAAAAAGTAATGTTTGGATAATTATATACTGATGTCCACTACACAACAAAAATATTTTGTTTTAGCTGACTGAGAGAAAGGGAAAAAATGAGAGGATTAAAGCAAACCAAATGAAATAGAAAGTTTCATGCAAACATGGACAGATAAACACTTTGTTTTCTGTCCTCGATACATTTCATAACACAGACAAATGTCTCTGTGAGCGTTTTAAATATTACTGATGATTGCATTAAGACTTTTGGGGGAGTCATCTATTTTATTTTACGTGTACTGGCTTAGATCCCTTCCATCAAAAGTATCTAATTCTTCATAGTGATTCCAGCTAGACCTTGTTCCAATAGGACAGTTAGATGACACATCACTAAAAGGCTAATATTGGGTTCATCTGTAGTTAGCATGTTAAATAGTGCCTGTACGTTAAATATCAACACAAAAGATTTTTTGTCAATGGTAAGCAATATAGAAAGGTTACATAGGAAAAGTGCCTTGTGGGTAGGTGTTCACAATGCCTGACACAACTGGTGGATGTCATAGAGGTTTTCAGTGCACAAGGAATGCGTAGATGGACAGTTACCAAATTACTGGGGCCTCTTTTCCAGGCTGTTGGGCAACATTATGTTGGGCTAAGAAGACTGTTATGGTTTGTGTTATTTTAGCAGCCCAACATTTTGTACTGATATTGAGACTGTTCACAGGTCACCATTCATGAGATCACTTCCATAAACTAGGAATTTTTCCTAAAGATAGAACAAATATAGACCTCAATATAGACCCTGGTCCCATTAGGTGCAGGGGCTATAATAATAGACCATTTAGATAATCCAAATCTGAAATGATAGTAAATAGCACAGGGCAAATAAAAACCCAAAAACTGCATGCTGAATGACTGCCTTAGCCACTGGGACGTGGCTGAACTGGTGTGGCCCTGATTAAGATGGAAAAGCCTCAGTAGCCACAAAGCTGAGGAATGTTGAGGAATTGGCCATTGCAGCCAGTGGTGCAAAAGGTAAGTCCACACCCAGACTCTGGAAAAAAAATACTGTTTCCTCTTTGTTCATATTAATTCAAGCCCTTTGCAAAATGCTTCCAGACTAGGCAGGCTCTTTAGTTTTTAACTGAACAAAGAATGTCATTCAACCATTACTATTACTAGATTGCTTGCCCTTAACAGACCCAGCATAACCTTAAACTGTCTGTTTATATGGGTTTTTTTTAGTTTCGACTGCTTGGCTGGATAATTGTTTACTGATCCTTGGTGCCCATGGAACCATCATTGTGAAACTGAGAACAAGTTTAAGACACAGGCAAAAGAGATATGTACAGACTAGGTCAGGTGGGTTTTTTTTCAAGTTGGATAACTGTAGGATATCTGAGATTCTCATGTTTAATATCCTTCATAGTCTTCTGAGAAAAAAACTAAAAACTACAGATTGGGATGAAATAAGTTTTCATTCAAACCTCTCCATGATATTCAACTAAACTCTACTTTAAGTTGTCTCGGAATATTTAAAGTCTTGGCTCTATGTTTCATTTCCAGATTTTGTACCTCAATCAACATAATCCCAGCAGCCTCTAGGTCTGGGAGCAAGAGTTAGACCATAACCTAACCAAAATTTTTTGAACAGTGCTTTTGAAATACTAGCATTTCCATCAGAGAATGTTCTCTTGCAGTTTCCAGGTCTGCATGCTTTGATATAGGAAAGGCTGGATAAAACTTCAGATTTCTGGATGGTTATGTCAGTGAAGGTCTCAGAGGCCTGTGCATCTTCTTCTGTGCCGTGGCTCTGATATCAGTCCCACAAAGACAAATATTAAAGACTGATGTTACACATCTTCAAGGTATTTTAGCTAACAGAATGCAAAACTGTAGATTTTGAGTAGTATATATGGGAGAAAGCTGTCATTTTGAAATTCAGCTTTGATTGCTCACTGACTATGATTAGTCAGGCACAGGCACTTTTAATTGACTGTCTGTAGATCAGAAATAGCACTGGGCTGCAGAAGTCAAATTAGAGTGGTCCCAGACTGCACTATATGCAGTTTACTGGGTCACACCAAAAAACTTCATTAGTAGTACAACATGTCAAAATTAGTCACTTAAGAGTGTAAACAGCTCCAGAAACAGGAATGAGCAGGCCTCCAGCCATCTGCTTTGTGTGTTAGTCCCACTTTTTCACTGTAGGCACTGATTTTTGTTCACTCAGCCAGATGATCGTTGTCTTAGATTCAGCTGAGTGTCCCGAAGTTGCAGGGAGCTGGAGATGTCAACAGATTGCGATGCCTTCCGGTAGGGGCACAAGGCTCTGGGCTCAGCAGGGAGGACCAACATCAACAGCTGGTACATCCCAGGACCTCTTTTCCATCTTCTCCTCTCATTTTTTTGCTACAGATGTGAGAAGCAAACGATCTTGTCATTATTAACAAAGGCACCCTGGAGTAACCCTACACTCCTTTTTAACTCAAGCCAGCGACAAACCTTCCTCCCCAATCCTCCCTCCCCCTCTCCTTCCCTCCCTCTCACCTCTCTTCTCACACTGTTCTCTGCTATTCTGACATTCTGAATTTGAATTTGATTTGGAGTACATTATTTTCATCAGAATTTATAATTTCTACCTAGTATATTTTTTGCTGCCTGTTCTGCAGCAGCTGATTCTTATGGACCTGATTCCTTATTCTATGAAACTAGACTTATTTGGGTTAAATTCTATTGAGATAGATTTGTAAAGTTCTATAAAATAACACAGAGATCTTGAATAGAAGTAATTTTTTTATTATTATTTTTTTGGCACCAAATACATTGAAAGTGTACACTAGCCATGCAACTAGAAAACAAATCCTAAAATGCATGATCAAAAGAAAACATTGGCAAGCCTCTGAACAGCAGTAGCAGTGTCAATTGCTAGTTCATATAAAAGAGTCAGTAGGGGATTAGGCAATTGCTGTGCAAAGAATAAACCAATGATTTCTTGAAAATTAGTGTTCAGCTGATAGCCGTTTAATTAAACTGTTTGCTTCAGCATTCGTGATTTTTAATGGAATTTCAGGAGAGGTTAAAAGGAGGAGTTGAAGGATAACATTTAATACAGATACAGAAAGCTTTCATTTCTTTGCTAAATGCATAGTGTTTTGATACGTTGTCATTCCCATCAATAGACTGATAGACGAAATAGATGAACATAGCAACAACTTGTGGAAAAATCATCCTAACTTTAACTGAAAAGTAAATATTGGTTGGTAGAGTCTTTACTGTACAGCCATACTTCAGAGATGTTAAGGACCAAAGTGAGAGGAAATGTGTTACACCAGAGATGCAAAACTCACTTTCAGAGTTAATGAGCTGCTCCAGTGATCTGTGTGGAGAAAAAAAATGGCATTGAGAAATGGTCTAGTGAAAAAAAAGTACTTTCAATTGCTGATCAAAATAATGATGAAGTTAAAGATTAATCTTTCAGTATATCTACTAACCAGTGGGAGTGAGGAAGAAATATTTCATAAGAATGAGCAGGGGGGGCTCTTTTAGTGAACTTTTGCTACCTTTCAAGCTTCTGGCAAGTACGGGAGAAAGGATATTAAACTTAACAGGGCCCTGATATGATCAACTACAGCTATTTTATTCTGTGTGGATAACTTCACCTTTATTTCTGAACTTAAATGCTGTGCCAGTTACTTGGACAAAAATTAAGTGTATTCTAAAACAGGAAAGGCATGCATTAGAAACTGTAAGTGAGGAAAACTTTATTTGCAGTTATATACCCCAACTATGATAATGATGTTCTCTGTCATTAACAGAGAACCTGATTATGTAGCAAACTTTGGATGAGATTTTGTTTGCCATTGCCCTTTAACAAACGTATGGAAGGAGAAGGGGCAGGCTGGTCAGTGAAGTCCTTCAGCCCTCTGACAGTCATGATCCTGGGGTCAGGTTGAGAGGAATCTAACCTACATCAGTTGGGTTAATCATAACTGTCATGAACATTTTAATTAAACAGCCACAATGATATGATGAGCCTTTTGTATAAAATAGCTTGTCCTCCTCTCACCCCATCAATGCTCCTGTTAAAGCTCAACTCACTGTGCACAAAGGAATGAAAGATTCATGAGCTGGAAAGACAGCAAGGGAAGAGGAGCATGGCTCTGTAGTAGTGATGGGCAACACACCTGGTAAGGCAGCAGTGTATCTAAATGACTCTGGCATCAGTCTATACCCATGTCTTCACAGGCTCCTATTGCCCCTCATCTCTTCTTCCCAGCTGGGCTTCTACTTAAAAGCTGCCTTTGGACTTTGCCAAACCCCTTGCAATCAGCAAGAATGTACTAAAACCAGAAGTTACACAACACTCTGACTTCCCTGCTCCCTGCTATCCACCTATTAGCCTGTCATAATATTTGATTTAATAGTATCATTACACATGGTAGTACCATGATATGTTTTTGTTATCATGAAAAATTCAGATGGCATTGTTCATTCCTATGATGTTATTTAGTGGTTAGGCTGCTCAGGATTTATAAGAGCAGAGCCTTTAATTTGTACTGTTTCTGTTCCTAATTCTATAATGAACTTGCCTGGGTAGGGTCAACACCAAGTAAGTTTTAGCACCTCCTGATATTTAAGTAGTCTTGGGAAAAGAAGTCAGTTGGTATGCCTGGTCTGAAAAATGTTTGGCTATCACAGTGGCAAATATTTAAATAACAATTGTATTGCTTTTATAACAAAATAGACTGGAAACTTCCTACAATATAGTGTGCTGTGTTTATTACCCAAGAAAAAGCAAATAATTCTAACTTGGCCATTAATTTACCCCAAGGCTTTTTTGTATAGAGGCATTACAGATGCTGTGATGGAAGGATCAAGTTGTCCCTGTACAAAAACATCAACAAATCTAGTCAAGTATAATCACAACAGGTCCTGCAAACTTGCTGTCCAGCCAGTTTAACCCTTATATCATCTATCAAAATCCTGTCTATCTCAGTCTACTTCTCCAGGGAAGTGCAGTAAGGATAGGAGAGAGGTGTGTTTTGACTCAGATAACAGGAAAACAAGTATAATAGAAAACACACATAAATTAGGCTGAGAATTTAGTATATTCACCTTTGAAAAAAATTTGTGAGCAGATTTCTGTAGAGGATGGGAAAACAGGAATTCCTGAGGTATTCTCATGGCAACACAGAAGTCTATGGGTCTTCAATAACATGGCATGGCGATCATTGACATAGGCACAAATTAAACAGACTCTCTTACTGTTGTTATTCATTTGCATTGGTTTCTTTTCTACTCATAAATTTATGCTAAGAAAACAAGGTAGTACTTTAAAGTGGTCATTGGGGATGTGGAAAGGAATATGATAGATCTTTAAGTTCAGACTTATTCAAAAGACAAGAAAGCTCAGACCTTCAGAAAAAAGAGACACCTTGCAAAATAATATCTTCATTTTATTTATATAGAATGATGTGTCAGAAGCGCTTGTTAACAGATATCCAGTTAATGCAAAAATCAGCATATTTTTTACAAATGTAAATGAACATTGTCTATATTTTGTTGACTTTCTTCTTCCAGTTTAACTTCCCTTAGTGTTGTGTGTCCTCTTCTTTGTATTTCCCACCTAGGCAGAAAGAACCATACAGTCATCCTGATAATAAATATGCAGCAGAACTAGGCACAAGAAAATTTGTGCAATCTTCATTGAAAAAAAATAATGCAGCAAATAGACTAGACTAGATCAGAATAAATTGCTGAAATCAAGTAGAAGCATGCTTCTGTCCAAAACAAACATGTCTCATGTGACAGCTCCATTACATTAAAAAGCAAAAAGTGGGAGTTTCATGTAGTATGATGCAAATTATAGTTCTGTTTAAGGAAGACTTTGGAGTAGTAAATTACGATCTTGTTTAAACTGTGATTCATCTTGTAAGATAGAAATGATCTGGAGTACTTCAGAGGCTTAGGTTAAAGCTTTCTTCCTGTTTGAAAATTTTAAGTTTTGTTTCTTTTTTCTCTGAATAGTATAATGCTCTTATCTTAATCATAATATGCCACTGTGACAGTGCATGTGGCTAGGAATTAAGCTTAACCCTTTGAAGAGAGGAGCTCGATGTTTCTTATTTGTGTTGATTATCTGTAAAAACACAGAAACGTGCAACAACCAATGTGCTTAGTGTAAGGTGGAGTACCCAATAACAACTGGTACACATTACCCAGAAAGTACGAAGGGGTCGGTTTTTGGCCCTCACAGCAAACATCGAATTTCCTTGCATAGGAGAAAATTCTGCTGGTGAGGGAAGCCTGGTACTGTAAGCCCAAGGAGTCTTTTACTATGTCATCTACTACTGTTATAAATTATTAACTACTGTGACTTGCTCAGTCTAAAAAAGAAGTGTCATAAGATGTCCACACTAGGCAAAAGAGAGTTGTGTGCACAAGTTGCTATATGAGGCACAAGCTGCCCCACTCCTTATCCCTCTCCTTGGGCAGAGGGAGAAGTCAGGACCCGGACCCCCTGCTGGCACCTCCTGACTCATCACTTCACTCCACCTCCAACACCTCTGGGCACTGCACCTTCTCAAGTTGCCGTTCTCTTTTCCCCTCAGGGAATGGTCCTTGCTTTCACTTAGAGTCAAAAATGCCTCCTGGGACCTTCGTCAATATTAATGTCATGTATTAATATGGCAATTGCACTCAAAGGTCAGCGGAGAAATCAGAAACCCAGCTGACTTTTCTGTTGTGGCATCATCGTTGCACATGGACTGTATTTATAACCTGCACTTCCTGCACGGATATCCAATCACCCCAGAGCTTCTATAAAACGAAAATCCTCTTGGAGCCACAATTTTAAAAAAAACTATTTTAGAAAAATACTTCAATTTTTTTGTATTTGATTTAAGAGGTGGAAGCAAGAAAGCCATTACTGATCATTTTTATTTTGTTCCTTAGTATGTTCAGCCTATAATACTGTTTAAAAGCCTCAGTATTGTGTAAGTGATGACTTTCTTTTCTTCATTTCACTGTGGTAAAATTGACCGTAATGAAAACAAATGTAATAATATCTGAGGTAGGTGACCCAAGGGAAGCTTAAATTCCTTGGAGAAATATGATATATTCTTAAGCTTTGTTTTTCATGGCAAAATGTGTAATTCTTCCTTGTTCTGGGCTCATGGCTTCTTTTTGACAAGAAGACGGCCCTTCTCTTGCTGCTTAAATTCACTTCTTTCTTTGTCTTATTCAGAAAATGCCTTATAGCTTTAGGAAGGCAATCTCCATTCAGGGAAGGAACAGGAATGATAAGGGTCAGTTAGGTTCGGTCTTCTAATTTCTCTTCCAGAACAGCACAAGCGACTGTCAGAAAGAGATACGCAGGGGGGTATTCAGCCCAGCAGGGCTTTCCTGCAAACCTTGCTTGGGTTCCCAACTCAGCTTTGCATTTTATTTTAGTTTCAGTAAAAAAGGATGGTTCTCCTCATATTTTGATCTTTGTTGATGTATGAGGATTTGTAGTGCTACCTTCAGGCTAATGCAGGCACCCTTTTGACAGGCCTGGGAAAGCACATGAAAGTGCTACTTTCTGCTTATCTGGCTTTTTCACCTCAAACAGTCTTCAGGTTGTTTCAGACTTGCATTTGCAAGAATTTCTTCAAAAAAGAAGACAAGTAAAAAACCTGACAAAGGTTCCAGTAAATAAGTATGAAAACAGATTTTTCTTTTCTTTAGGACACACCTTTTCAAGGGAAGAAGGCTCAGACAAAATGAGATACCTTTTGTACAATTTTGGTGATATTAAGAAGCAATTGTGCCTGAGAAGCAAACACACCTGCAAGGAGTACTAAACAACTCATCTGGTCCTTTGCTTTTTACTCAGAACATTATCATGCCATTATTTTTTTTATTATTATTAATCTTCATCACACCCTCACACTTTTCCTGTCCTGCCTCTTCCTTTCTTTTTGTCTAAAAGCACCATTTACAATTTGCAAAAACAAGTCTATGTTTACACATTTCGAAGATATTAAATTTATAGAAATTTTGTTATCCAGTGTTTACAATTCAAGAAGCTAGGGAGCTTTTAAATTTGCATGAGCAGCATATGGGTGGACCTTCTCCCTAAGGTTTGGGGTTTTTTTTTAATTCATTCTGTACATAATCAGTATTTAGAATTACTGCTTTGATACTGAACACTCTATAATCTCACTGGAAAATTAAATAACCACATCTGCAGAACAATTGTAAATCCTTCTAGTTGTAAAAAAAAAGTCTGCATGCATCATTTTTATGAGAAAGGAATATCACTGTAAAAAATATTCAATATACATAATCAATAAACATAACCTTTCAGTGTGTTATTACAGACCTTCATTTGTCTTCAGGTTTTACTTGCAAACATTATTGGCTGCATGGCATGAAGGTCATTTTATGGAAAGTACACATATCAGATGTGACAAAGGTAACATGCTACCAGAGTATCTGTGTTTCCAGAAAAATGCTAGAATAAGCTACTACAGAGTAAGAATAAATAATAATTCTGAACTGCATTAGCTTTTACAAATGTCAGTTTTATGAAGATAGTGACTGAAAAGCAAGCATTATGCCTAGGTTTTGTTCTATATACTATTAGTTTTGTCAAACCTGGTATTTGGCATTTCAAATACAAAATGAGAATTTTCTCTGTGCTTTCAGCTTCATAGCAAGAACATAAACTTCCCAAGGGGAGCTGTTTGTTCTCAGATTTATCCATCCAGCTCATATTTATCCAACACCAAGGATAAATGTTTTCTGGGGAGAGGAGTTTAGTTTTGTTTTTAAGATGGTAGCTCCTTTAAACATGTCAACATTTGGAAACTAAACAGTTTCACTAGAAATCTGGGCACAGTATCTCAACTGAGTGCAGCCAGTCTAGTATCAGAGTCTGAAGAACTCTCTATTCAGGCCAGATGCTTGCAACATCTCTAAAGGTTCTTTGATTAATTGAGGTGAAACCACCCTGTATAACAGGGTCAGCACACACAAGCTTTCATTATTTTCTTCATTTACATCAATTAGAATTATGGAGGGCCTGGGGCTACTCCTGACTTCTAAAAACATGATCTACTCCTAGGTGATGTTTAAATAGAGCACCAGAAAGACTACATCATATTTCATTAACAAGTAAAACTTATATTTCTTTCATCAATGACAGCAAGATTTATATTAGGTGTATTGCTAAACCAAGTCATTAACATATATCACTCAAGGTGGTCAGACTCTGAAGAACTGGAGCTTGGTGTATATCACAACAATCAATCTAAAGATAGTGAATTTAATTTTTGCACAGACCGCAGTCAAGAAAGAATGAACATCAACTCCAGCAGATTTTGTGAATTCCAGTTTTCTTTTTATGACAGCTTATTTAAGTGGTGTGCAAACCACTGCTTTGTATTATGGCTCAACTGGAGAATGCCTTTACCAGACTGAAAAAAAAGAGAAATTAAGTTCAGGTCCTCTACCTTGAAAGCTAGATGAAAGGAGTAAGTCTACCACACATGGAGGTGACATAGTATAGCACATGTCAGAATTAGAGAGGTATTCCAGAAGGGAACCAAAAGAAACATGGTATTGATAATACTGTAATTTTGTACGGTCCAGTGTGTAACAGCAGACATCTCTCCTGCGGATGTTGTGTTCAAGGTGAAATCAATGCCACATTTTCCTTTTCTCAGTGTAAGTTATTGCAAGTCACTCTAGCCTTGTCCTGCAAAGCAAACTTTGACTCACCAAGTGTTTTATCAACATGTGCAAGACAATTACTTGCAGCAACATTATTGTGGCAAATATAGTGAATATTTGTGCAAATTTTAATAAAATTTTTCTGAATGGTAGAATAACATGGTTTGTTAAATAACATTGGGTCCACGCTGCGGCTGTAAATCCAACCATATAGGGCTGTGAACCGAAATATCCCTTCTTTTGTGTGGAAGGGGTTATATTTACTCCACACTATTTTTCCCATTTCCTTTCCATGCCTTCTGTAACACCCTCTAGCCTGTAAGGCTAGTGACCATATTCATCCCGCAGACAGAGATTGGTAATAGTAGAAATGAAGCTGGGGAATATATATATTTTCCATTACTTTTACCTTTTAAGTAAACTTTTACTTACTTTTACTTTTTAAGTAATTACTTTTTTTTACTTTTTACTTTTACTTTTACGTCCTTTTACTTTTACCTGAAGTAAGTAGTAAAGACAATGACTGATGTTATTAGTCTAGATGCCAGACAAGAGTGGAACAGTCTTACTCTGGCATCAGGAAAAGAGTACAGGCACAGACTCCTAATGGAGTCCAAGTAGGCCATCAAACCACCAAGTTGGGACTGACCTCAACAGTTTGTAGTTACTGTGTGATCTGAGGTCTTTGGAGATCCTCCAGATTTAGAAGAGGGGAGGGCTAAAAGGGTCTCACAGAAGTCACAGCATGTTTTATCTTTTTTTCCTTCTTTTTTTCCCAACATTTGTCCAGCACTTCACCTTCCACGGTATGTTGCAAAAAGTAGATTTTGCAACAGTTTTGATAAACTGTCCTAACAATTTAAAAAATGTGGTCTGCCTGTGTCTATAACAATCACATTTGAATATGCTTTTTGCACATTAATTCTAACATTCATACAGTTTAAAACCCAGCACTACTTTTCAAAACTACCTGCCTCACATAGTGGGAAGCAAGAGGTACTCAGCTTTTCAGTTTGCTAATAGTATAACTGTAATATGCTAAAACATAGACTAGACCATATTTCATGGAAGAAAGCAATGTTCTAGGCCTACTCTCAATTTTTAGAACGTATCAAAAATTAGGAACTAGCCGTTAACGTGACACCTAGACACCTGGCTGTCTAGTCAAGGCTGTTGGAGCCAACTTCAGGCCTAGAGACTGAAGAAAAAAGAAAGAAGAAGGAATTTGTTTTAAATATGATACAGAGAACACAGTTGTATTCACTATAGTAGAAAATCTGATTTAAAAATATGAGAGAAAAGTTAGCTTATACTTATAAGTAACAAGAAGCATTGGAAAGGTAAAGAGTCAAGTGTGATGATCTGTTTGACATGGTTTTATCAGTTGTTGTTCAAGACTGTTGGTGATGGGTCTTTACCAGAGGAGTCAGAAGCTATTAAAAGCCCTCTCCTGTTTTTGTTAGTGCAGAGGGTTTTCTGAATGGCTTTGAAATTTTGCACAATATCTCGTTTGGTTTGGGTACTGCTTACTGTTTTCATATTGCATAGTTCAACTGTATGAGACAACTTGAGAACTTGGGGAGCTTATGGTCTACTGCTTCACAGATCTTGGGGGAGAGAAGAGCACCTGGTCTCAGGAGAAGTGCTTAACAAGAACCTACTCAAATATTGCTGATCAGAAAATTTCTTATGATAAGCACATTTGAGGCCACACTGAGCACATAGTTCAGGACTCTATCAAGCTGAGTCATGTCTGAATAGTGTTCACCAGCAGAAATGTGCATTGCTGCTCTGCCCATGCTGTACTGAGCATCTTGCAGATTACTCTGACTAAAACAACTCAGTTCTAGCAGCTCTAATTAGTAAGTCCTAAGAAAGGAGAGGCTATAAACTGCCTGGAAACTCTGTGACTAGTAAACCCCAGGTGTTTTGTTGTTCCTAATTTCCCTTTGAGGTGAAATGAATGTGGAAAATACATGTTACAGTTGGTGGTTAAATGCTGTATGCCACCTAGACGGGGAGGTTTCTCATTCCACCTGTTGCCAGACAAAGGTTGCCCTCAGAGTGCAAAACCTTTTTCCATGTGATGAGTTACTATATGAACAGTAGAAAGGTCAAACAAATACAGATAACATAACAGTTAAGTACTGAGGCAGTAACGATTATCACAGAGTACATTTTTCTCAGTTTATTTACAAAAGTTCATAAACCTTGTCAGCAGTTCCCAGAACTTGGTGTATTTTACCTGACTCTTTTCCATCCTGACACTTTCTAATACCTTTAATCAAACAATATTTAAATTTACAAATAAATCCAAATACTTTGTAGCAGGACTGTACTGGAGACAATAACACTTAAACACCTAATTCCTGGTTGGTAATGAACACCACAGCAGTTCTTGCAAGCTAGGCATAGAAAACAAAGGCACAGAGTTCATTACACATATTAGATATTACAGTTGTGACTGTATGAAGTCTGGAGGGATGGGAGAGGGAAGTGAAATTTCTGCCATATGATCCACCGGTATATGAAATTATGACAGGATCTTTGCTCCATCAGATACTCTGTGTTCAGCTCTTTTTTGTGAAGCTGGAAAGGATTTATTTTCACACAGAACTTTGCCCTGAACTGATATTATAATGATTCTTGTAATTTTGGTCTTTCTCTCTATCTGATCTGATATGTTAGATGTTGACAGTAACTTTGAACATATGTTTCTTCTGTAGATTTTGACAGAGTGCTGTTATTTCCTGTATAATAACAGTTTCAATTTCCTGTTCACCATTTTAGTTTTTCATACATTGATCACAGAATAAAATCTTCAGGGAAGACTGAATATAGTTTGATCTATAAAGATGACTGATTAATGAAATGATTAAACCCATTCTTCGTACCTAACAGATAATATTGAAATGATTATACATTCCTCTTCCTTTTATAGAACTGGTTTCATGACTATCAAAAATAAGAGAATCTGGTTAAGAAGCTTCTGTGTTTTTAAAAAGTTACAAACACTAACTTAACAGGGGATTGCAATTAAACAACACTACAAAAAATTCAACAAGCCTTTGTCCATTATGTGACTTTGGAATGGGTAGAAAGTTGATTTTTATGACTGAAATATTTCAGTGAAATCTTAGAATATTATTCGTACATTTGTCTTTAATTGAAAAGACCTTTCTGCCAACAGTTTAGACTATAGAAACAGAATAGTTCAGATTATCATGTATTATGAGCTGGAATAGATCCACTGACAGCACTGAAGCAACTTAGACTCACTGAGCTATGTCTAACTAAGAAATAGTGCTGTACACTAGGAGTGGGTCTATCAGATGCCAATATGAACTCTATGCATGGGGGGACTCCTACAGACTAGGGCTAATGTACTCCTGTGAACTGAACACCCAGCAGCAGCTAAAGCACAGGCAGGTCCCCTTTTGAAGCATTCCTTCTTGTTGAGTTTCATCTGAAAGTAATACTGTTTGTCCTTCTGGACATTCTTCAGTGTTAACCAAAGCACCGTAAAGGGTGCAATTAGAAGGATTCACTTCAAAAACCACTCCTGATCCAAACTACGCTGACAGTGTAGATGCATCTCGTACAGTTCTAGAGAATGTCTCCCTCACGATTCTGAAAAATAATTCTGTATAACTTTGGAGGTTAGGATGTCGGTTAAATCAGCCTTGAGTTACCTTTTTTAAAGTCTCTGCTAGTTTACATCCATAGCTCAGAGGTAAGTTTTACACAGTTCTTTGGACAGCCACAAGTAATATCTCAATTGTACATCTTTGGCCTTGCAACCATGATGAGGCAACTCATGGCAACTTCAAGGCAAACCTTGAAGTCCTAGTGAAGACCTGTTTTCCCCACCTGTGGGATGTGACATGTGATGATTCAGATATCCTCAGAGATGCACAGGCAGATAAACAGTTGGAGAGATACGGCAGTGAGTATTAATTATGTGTAATTAAGAAATAAAGAATTTGGTTTGCTTTGCTTGTGCACACAGCTTTTGCTTTACCTATTAAACTGTCTTTATCTCAACCTACGAGTTTTCTCACTTTTACTCTTCTGATTCTTCTCCCCCATCCCACTGGGGGGAGTGGCTGTGTGGTGTTTAGCTGCCTGCTGGGTTAAACCACAACAGTCCTTTTTGGCACCCCACGTGGGGCTTGAAGGGTTCGAGATAACAACAGGTTTGATTGGAATGTGCTAAATCAAATTTATAGCTGTTATTGCTGTTTAGCTATTAATCGGCAGGATCCTGTGCTTGCCATGGGGCTTGCTTGCCTTACTGTATATTTAAGTCTAGTGCTCATTAGTGGCTGCCTTTTGCTTTCACTGCTTGCTATACTGCTTATCATCTGACTCTGCTGTGCCTGGGAACATTTTGATAACAGCAATGGCCATGCACCTGGGCTGGCAGACAGCCAGGACATCGCTGCTGCTTCTGTGCTGCTGTACTGGACAGGCTGGAACTCCAGTGTGAACTAGAGTTGAAGGGACTGTGACCTGTGGATGAGTCCACGCAGGAGCAGGACACCCCAAAGCATCTGTGGCTGTGAATAAGTCCACACCAGAGCAGGTATATCTCGAAGTGTCTGTGGCCATGGTTATGTCTGTGCTGCAACAGATATGCCTCTGAAGGGATTGTGGCCCGAGGATAAGTCCACACTGGAGAAGGTACATGTCGAAGCGTCTGTGGCTGTGGATAAGTCCATGCAGCAGCAGGTACACCTTGAAGCATCAGTGTCTGTGCATGAGGTCATGCTGGAGCACCTCAAAGCGTGTGGCCATGGATAAGCCCATGACAGAGCAGGTACACCCCTGGAGGGATTGCAGCCATGGGTAAGGCCATGTTGGAGCAGGTATACTTCTGAAGGGACTGTGGCTGTGGGTAAGGCCATGCTGGAGCAGGTATATCTCTGAAGGCATTGTGGCCATGGAGGTGCACCTTGAAGCGACTGTGGCTGTGGATAAGTCTATGCCGCAGCAGGTATACCCCTGGAGAGACTGTGGCTCATAGATAAGGCTCCACTTGGAGCAGGTACTCCCCTAAGGGACTGCAGTCTGTGGAAAAAACCAAGCTGGAGGAGGGGGAAGGGGATGAATTCATTGCAATGTTAAACCCTATAACCTGGCCCAAAGGAACCAGGGGTGGAGATTGTAATGGAAATACCTTTAAATTGTAATCCATGGTTTGAGTTGCATGTTATAGGGATGACTATAGCAGGAACCACTTGACCCAATGGATGACAAGCCTTACAAGAAGCAGTGCAAATGCAGCAGTGACCTGACCTGAGCTGGCTTTGGTGCCCAGTAACTCCATGCAACACACCGCCTCGCCTGTCCTGAATGACTACCATAATAGGAGCCCAAAGTCATGGACTGAATGAACTCAGAGGACATTTTGTGGACATTTGTGGACATTTTACAGACATTTTACAGGACTGGTTCATAGACTAAGAGAATGATATCTGTGTCAATGATATCAAAGGATGGGAAGGGTGGTGGTGGGTATTGAGAATGTATTGGATAGTGTGGGACCTGAGCATGACATAAACGGTATGGAATGAGGGGTGGAGAATGTGCTGGTTTTGGCTGGGATAGAGTTCATTTTCTTCATAGTAGCTAGTATGGGGCTATGCTTTGGATTTGTGCTAAAAACAGTGCAGAGATGTTTTAGCTGTTGTTAAGTAGTGTTTACGCTAGTCAAGGACTTTTTCAGCTTCCCATGCTCAAGAAGGTCCACAAGAAGCTGGGAGGGGACACAGCTGGGACAGCTGACCCCAACTGACCAAAGGGATATTCCATACATATGGCGTCATGCTCAGCGTATGAAGCTGAGGGAAGAAGAAGGAAGGGGGGACATTCAGAGTGATGACATTTGTCTTCCCAAGTAACCATTACGTGTGATGGAGCCCTGCTTTCCTGGAGATGGCTGAACACCTGCCTGCTGATGGGAAGTAGTGAATTAATTCCTTGTTTTGCTTTGTTTGTGCATGCAGCTTTTTCTTTACCTATTAAACTGTCCTTATCTCAGCCTGTGAGTTTTCTCACTTGTACTCTTCTGATTCTCTCCCCCTCCCACCAGGAGGGAGTGAATGAGTGGCTGTGTGGTGCTTAGCTGCCTGCTGGGTTAAACCACAACAGAATTACACAGAGTGAAACATAAACAAAAAAGAACAACCCTCCTTTAGGACCTTATTACTGCTCCTGTAGAAATGAAGGACAAAATTTGCACTGGGTGCATTTAGAAGTCTCCTGTTTCCAATACAATATACTTAAGAAGATTCTGAATTTTATATGTGTAGTCCTTTGGGTTTAGTCAGGCCAGTCACATTCTTCAAGTTAATGACGTGCCTGAGAGTTCAGCTTGATTGTGGCAGACATGCTGCTTTGTAGAATTTAATAAATAACTCTGAATTAATAACTTATTCAACAAATGTAATGTGTTTTACTGTTTGCAGAACATCAGTGGGCTAGTCATGATTTCTCTGAATTTATGCATTATTTCAACCAATTTGCTGGATGTTCTTTAACTTAGTGGACCAACCATGAGTAGTTCCCTTTATGAGTATTAGTAATTTGATATTTTAAAATAAGTTGAGTCTCCCAATATTGATTTTGTATCCTGTGATTGCAAGTGGGTGTGAATACAACCAATTAGATTTGTATGAACGTTTACAATTTTACAGGAACAGCTATTTATCTGTCTTTATTTTCAGGGCTCTCCTGCTACTGTTACCAGGAGAAACAGGATGATAATCTGTTGCAGAACACCCATGATAGTGCTAGATAAACTGCTGCCATTATGAAAAAGATGCTTTTATATGTACAGATGCAATGTGCAATCTGCTCTACACAAGGACCAAATTTCTCACTGGTCAAACCACTAAAATCAGGGGTGCTACAGAAAGGAGGAATTTGATCCCCAGCATTTATGAATAATGCCAGGGATCACAGATAAACCAGCAACTACATTTGAGGCTCATCTGTCCTTTCCTTCCTTATTATATATTTTAAAATAAGTTGGGTGAAAATGAGATAATATGCTTTCAATTTCCTATGACTTAAATACCTACGTACTTGAACAGTTCAATGCCTTTTGACATTTGTTCTTTAATACGTTTCTCTAACCTCCTGATGTAACTCAAATCATCCTGGTAATATTACTCCTAAGCTTTTTTTTTAACCCCCAAGTTGAAAATTCGGTTTTTTTCAGTCTCCTGACTGCCCACTTGCTTTGCCTTCAGGTCTTTTTCATGGAGTAGTCCCCCCCCTCCCGTTAAGACCCTTTCAGGTTACAGTTAAATGGTTACAAGGTAGCCTTCTTAATAACAGTAGATTCTGGCTATGCCTTCGAAAAGGCATGTCATGCCTCTAGCCAAAAACAGGGACCCATTTCCTTCAGGTTGGCCCAATAACATCACATAAAAGTTTTCTAAAAGCAGGATTAAATGGCAACTTTGCTTCAAACCTTCTTCACACTCTTTAAGGAAAGCATACATTTTCTGTCAGAACTTCTGGTTTAAATTCTTGCCAATTGGAGTTTTTTAAGAAGCAGATGTTTTTATGATACTACTGAGCACTTTTAGGGGTCTTCTGTGCTTAGAGTGTGACTTTACATGCTTCATTACAGAATGTGGATAAGGAATGGCAAGCAGACCTTGAAAAACACACACAAATATACCTTCTTTCTGCTGAGCACAGGAATTAGCCAGCTATTTGCCTCCAGGACCAGGGTACAGCCATACCTGGAAATGGTAAGGGGAAAACAGAGCTGAACCTCATTGCAACTTGTGACGACAATGAGGCCTCTTATTTCATGAGGTCTGGTCTTTAAGCCTCTGTTTATAAATTCTGTTGTTGCAAAGCTACCCTCTGGTATGAACTCATGTTTATTTTTTATCCATCATGATAATGTTATAAAGAGCTACTGATATTCTAACTCACTGTTGTCTTCTCTGTATGCCAGGAAAATGGAAAGTTCTAGCTCACTCTGATTTCACGGTTAGTGTACATACTATCTAAGGGATATTAATTATTATTTATTTTTATGAGTTTGCAGGTAACCAGTTTGCAGTGTACCCAGTAATGCTGGACAGTAACAAGAACTATCTAAAACTCCTTTTCTTGAGGTAAACACTGAAATTACTGCTGTGTGTTTTATGATACATTTCAAGAACACCATCGTCCTCTGGCTTGCACTGAACTCACCTCTCCCATGCTGCAAATTTTGGGTGGTTTTTCTTTTCTTTTCTTTGTTTTTAATTATGTTACTTACCAAGACTTTTAAAAAGCCTTTCAGGATTTCTGTAACCTGGAAAGTTGGCTGTACATCACTGTGACTGAATATTGAACTAATCACTTCAGTTAACTGTTGGCTATCACTGACAAGAGGGGAACTCAATAAACCATGAATTAGTTCAGAGCTCTATTCAGCTCAATTTGTTGCTGTAAGTTACCTTTTGTGAGTTACAATATCCACTTCCCAACTGAAAAGCTCTTACTAAATCACAGCAGCAGCCAATTTCAGTCATGACCCATGCAGGGCTGCCCTTTTCTTTGTGGTATTCAGCTGTCATTCAAGTCAACCCTTTTCATTAAATACACTGTACCCCATCGTATGAAGGCTAGTTCAAGACAAAACATTGCAACTGCATACTACTATTAAAAAAAATATGCATGCACTTTAATCTTCTGTATACTTACTCTCACTGATAAACAACCAGGGTGCTTATCCTTTTGAAAGATGAAAAAACAGGAAATATATTTTGTCTTGGTGCATATCTGAACACATCAAATACCATGACTGTTCATTCAAAAGCAGCTAGGTGTTCAGTGCCAACTTCAGTATTCTGAGAACTCATACAGTCTTGAATTTTTTTACTGAGAAGATTCACGAAGTTTTATTTATAAATATTTCCCCTTTTGGGAAAAGGAACTGTGATATTAGATTTTTATATGTATTTTTTATTCTGATTCATAGTTCAAAAATGTTTGGAATTGTATTGCAATAAAACAACTGAGGAGTTGTCACTCGTGCTTGCAGCATGACACAACTCGAGGGATTTGTCTCTAATACTTTGTCTCTATCTAATGTAGGATATATTTCTGTATGTAGCTATACTGTCAGCCTACACAAGTTCAAAATATGGTAATAGCTTGTTCTCATTTTTGAAAAGTTATGTGAAAAATAACCTAGGTTATTGTTAATACCAACAACTGCAATTCTCTGTGATTCTTTTCCGATGTTCTCTGAAGTTCTTCATATGTTATCTGGAGATAACACAAAAACGTAAAACTTGTTTTCAAAATAGCACATATATGACATGATTCACTAACTTTTCACACTATGAATGGTCCTGCACCATGCTTAGGGAACTCATTCAAATATTCCTGATGAAGTTTTATGTCCTCTACTCGAAGAGTGCAGGTCAGATAACCATAGCTCTTGTGGGACTAATAAACTATGAATCCAGGAAAGTCTTGAAAGGGATCAGAGCTCTGTCAACCACCTGAAACAGACAGACACCATGTCCTTTTCAGTTAAATAAAAGAATGTTTTACGACAGAACATAAGATAAACACAGCACCAGCAAAAGTGTAAGTAATATGACCAAAACAAGCTGAGATGCAAGAAATCTACACCAAGTAGTTCCGAATGGATTTATTAACTTTTCTTCTTTATTTTGACATAATCTTTTAATCTGGTTTCCTGATTGTTTTATGCATCTTTCCTTTTTAACGCTCCAAGAATTAAAATGATAGTGTGGAGTAATCATAGGCATCCATGTGTTGTAGTTTTCAGTGAAGTTTGCTGTTATGAATGTATCCAATACTCCTTTATTACAGGAAATGGTGTGCAGGAGGTTCTTTGTCGAGTGCAGATTGAATGAGTCTCTTCTGAAAATTAGTATCTTGTCTTTAGGTTTTTTCAATAGATACATTTCTGTACATGTATTCACTTTGTAGTAAAACCTCTATTTGTAAGTATAATACTTTCTTATTCTTAATTCCACCATTGAACTGCAGAATTAAGCACCTTTTGTATCACTGCATCTTCTTGTTTGATTTTTCATCTGTAAACAAAAATACCATATATATAATATTTCAAAAAGTGAATATTCTTAACATCTGATAGATAAGTACAAACCTGGATTTTTTGTAGTTATGAAAGCAATCATATTCAGACTGCTACATGTACAGAGTTTTTACTAATGGTCTATGAAGCTTCCAGTCTTAGACTGCCCACCTCTGTGAAATGCACAACAGCTTTGTGTACTTCTAGCCAGCTGAAGAACTAAGGTCTGTGTGTACTAATCATGTTGTAGGCCACATTAGGTTTCTAGACATGAGAGACTTACCTACGCATCCATGTTAGCAGAACTGTGCAAAAATCATTCTAGGCAATTCAAGTCCTGAATGACAGTTCTGTTGATGGAGCTGTAGCCTCCCTTTCATATGCTATTTTGTCCATAATTATTTTTTCTTCACACTCATGTTTAAACTGAAACTGGTTGCAAAAGTAGCTAAAGGATCTTGCGGTACTTAAAGATTTTGCTTGGCAGCATCCACCACTGCACAGTCACCAGCCTGTAAGTGTTTCCGTACAGCCATCCTGCAGCTGTCAAGGTAGCGCATGAGCTAGCAAATAACTTGCACTCTCCAAACCAAGACCTTACTGTGTACTTTATACCAAGGTAGCTAACAGGACAACACAAAACAGTGCAAATAGCTTATTTAACAATACCTAAAAAGGGGAAGAGGTGGGCTAGATCTCCATCAACCTTCACCTAGTGCTCTTATTCATCATGGAGCTGTTTCAAAGCAGAAAATGCCTCCATAGGTGAGACGTTTTCACCTGATGCACTTTCATTTTCCACAGATGCAATTCCCCACCTTCGAGATATGAGGTTCAGGTAGACAGTGAACAATTGCCCAGGCAACTTTTGTTTTGAATGAAGAGGATGACCAGGAAAAGAAAATATTGTTCCCCAGAAAAAAAACTCCTAGGACATGCTACAGGCACTCTTACTCTGCAAATTACCAGCTCTCTCTTTTGAGCATTTAGATCCAAAGAAGCAGGGATAAAGCACCCAGGAAAGGAAAGCACAAATCTTTGTTCCTTCAGAGTGACCAAAGGAAAAAAGACTCAAGGTAAAGCAATTGGTGCAACTACAGACTAGTTCACACTTTGCATAGTGCTACAGGTCACTAGAGCTGTCTGGAAGCTCACTGAGCTTGACTTGCCCTGATTGGCACTGTCATCCTTAGCACCAAGGGACTTAAAAACCAATGATGCTGGCAGATTGCAACCTCACTGATTCCTTGCTCAGGAAGCATTACTGAAAATCTGGCTGTATGACATATTCTTACTCAGTAAAATTCAACTGGTTGTCTCCGAAGCCCAGGCGGAGTATTAGTAAGAAAGCTGTATGTTATACTACGGGGGACAAACACATTCCTATGTGCAGTGACATGGTGGTGTTGTCTTCTCATAGACTTCTCTTTCATAACATTGATTGACCCAGCACTGAGGTAGCTGAAGTGCTTGTATGCTTATTTAAAGGTACCGGCATTTATCTTTCACTGTGTGCTTCTTTCTATCATTCCTGCTAATTAGTTGCTCAGGACTTCACAGCGCTACCTTACTTTCTGTAAAGAACTCTTTTGTTACTTTTTTTCTTACTTTTTTTTTTTTTTTTTAAGTTTAGCTTCAGTGATGGTAGCAAGGGTTTGACTGCTAGTACACAAACACTCCCCCCACAATGTAATAGGCACCTGACCCTTTCTGGAAAGATCATTAATCTGAATCAAATATGACTACATGAATATATAAATCATGTTTCTTTTCAAAAGCAATACAAGAAAACACTCCTGCTATGTGACAAGTCTATAAATATAAAGTTAAAACTGTGTTTATCTGGATAAATAAATACCTGGAGTCCACCATAAAACTTCAACTCAACCTGTGCGCTCTAACCATCCCACTGTGTTCACCCTCTGATCTTTTCCTGATGCTGGAAGTGCAGAAGTTCTTGAAAGTTAAGAGACCTCATTTCAAACTCCTGTTCCAAATAGTTGTGTGCTTGCTGTTACAAAGGTCTTGCCTAAAACCCATGAGGAGGTCCTCTAGCAGAACCTGGAGGCCAGCTTTCTTCTCCCCTTTCCCTGTTTTCTTGAGTGAAAGTACAAGCCACAAGGCTAGTGAATCTCTGTCAAACCTAGCCTCGTTCCAACCAATGTGGTTTTAAATGTATTATAGAAAGTAGAAATTTCAATGTGAGAAAAAATGTTTTCCTTTTCCCGCCTAGCAGTGTTTAAAGAGTGCTTTTGGGAGACGAGAGACATGATTCTGAACTGCTTCCACCTGAGAACTACACCTAGCCATGCCATTTTCTCTAGCCACTGCCCAATTACATAGAGCTTTTCTTGCTTTATAGGGGCTTCTACTTTTGCCACAATTTGGCAGGGAGCCTTTGTGCAGAGGCTGACTGATTATGTGAGAATGTCTACCACATTAAGCTCTTCAAGAGACAGGCAGCAGGACTTGCAGCTCCCAAACAGGACTCTGCACGGTGAGAAGGAAGGTGCCGGGCACACTGCAGACTGAGGGGTGTATGCCAGGAGCAGAAGTTCAGGCACAGCAAAGGCCAGCACACAGGGAGATTAAGCGCCATCTCTGCTTTATCCAAGGAGCAAATAGGTGGGAAGGGTTTCTCTGGACCAGCCACAGGGAGTCTGCCCCAGACTTGGTAAATGGAGAATAATAATTCTGTGGTTTGTTTGTTTGTTTTATTGCTCTTGTTGGAGACTATAAAGAAAAAACTTATTTCATGATTATGAGCTCTCAGAGAAGGCCTCTGGGCCTTATGATTTGTTTATTTCTCTTTCCATTTTTCCTTTTTTTAAACAAAAAAAACAGCCTTGGAAAAGGGTAAGACTTTGCAGGAGTCATAAGATGTAGTAGCTAGAAAGAATTTCAGCAGCAAGTAGCGCTCCTCAGGACTGCGCCTGCCGTCTATTTAGAGAAGCAAATGGAGGTTCTGCAGTTTACACAGGCTTTTTACTAAGCTTCACCACGTTGTCTCCCAGTTGTACATATAGCCTTCTTCTTTTGTATTTTCTCAGGCAAAGGAGTTCTATCAGATTTTCAAGTTTTTGGCTATGCATGTATGGCCTGTGCAGACTCCTTTTAGTTTGTACTACATCAGATAAGGCTTAAAGGAGCCAGAGAGATCTACTGTGTCACACAAAATGTATTCCCTCTGTATTCACTTTGCTTTGCTTCACTACACTTTCTCTGAGTAACACCTTTCTTCTATCTATGCAGCTAACAAATTAGTGAGAGCACCATGCTTACCATGATGAAATTAAAAAGAAATATTGAGGGCCAAACATTCTGGACAATTTAAAACCAAAGCAAATTAGGAAAACCCCAAAAATCTACCTGAATTTTTGCTTACATGCACCCGGAAAGCATTCTGTGGGATAAGGACAAGGTTTCACAGGGAAATAACTCACTCTGGCAAAAATTTCAAGTAGATTGTTTCTATCTGAGGTGAAATTGGAGATAGGGCAAATAAGGATTTAAAAAAAGAAAATTATGCTGACCATTGGGACTGAAGGGAGATTCCTTCAGTCTCCTTGTTCAGTCATATTTTTTGAATGTGTAAAAGACTTATGAGAGCAAAGGGCAGTTGTTCTTTTCTTCGGAATGCATGTACGATTTCAAATAAATAAAGATGCTTAACAAATGGCAAGATTAGTATTTCTGCACATTTTGAGTGAGTCATGCATGACAGTACCCTAATTCTTTTTATACAATCCAAGTTCACACAAAGCATGCATTAAACATGAGAAATGCATGCATATTTTTACATATTGAAGACTTCAATGGATCATCAAAACCAGAAAATGTTCACAAGTATGTGACCTCTGGAAATATACTATTAAGTTTTTCATAAGATAAGTAATCTACATTTTTATCATCATAAGTTTTTCTTTCATGGTGCACTATCTAAATTATTATTCTGGTCTAGGTACAGCAGGAAATTGAGTGTGTTGGATAGTTGTTGCTAGAACAATTGGACAAACTTACCTCTTTAGTCTTAGATCACATATTCCTTCATTGGGTGCATGCTCTTAAGAAATTTAATCCAAAAATAATCTTATCAATATAAAAGCTATAGGAGTTATAATGGCTTGCACTAAGCCTGTTTCTACTGTATGTTCAAATTGTAATGACAGATTATGTAGCAAAGTTTTCTCTATGTCTCCCAGAGTAAGAGCATTTATTTGGCTGAAACAATTTCACCTATGATAATTACATGGAAATTCCAAAAGGCAGTCTGAGACCGTCCTCCAATTTCTTCTCAGGCTGGCTCTCCCAGTATTGTGATATCAATATACTCAATTGGTCCCCCAAACCAAGACTTCCAACACTGCCTGTGCCTTTACACCTTAAACAGTTTCCCATTAAAGTCATATCTGTGCTTCATTTTAATATTTTCCAGCAATGGGTTGAAAAGACTGAGACAGATGTAGGACACAGATGTTGATGTTTGAAATTATTTATCTCCCCCTTAGTGCCTCTAGCTAAATGGTTGACTTTTTATGCTGTTTTCACCATAAGTGAATCTTGGTGGGTATTTTGTTAATCCGGGGTTAGCCTTCTTGCAGATGTCATTTTGTGACTGCTGAAAAAATACTTTTTAGTATAACTTTCATGGCCAATATGGTTTAAGGTTGTCTGCCTATGAGTGGAATTTATGTTTAAATTAAGTAAAATCTAGTGATAGGGATGCAGAATTCTTTTTGTGAAGTTTTGCTTGAACTGGACTTGGAAAAGCCTGTTTCTGGGACCTGGCTTCCTACATCATAATATTCCTCAGATTCATGAGTAAATTTACTCTCTCAATTGCACAAAGAGGCAAACTCATAAAAAGAAGTTCACCAGTTCTCGGTAAATATGTCCCATTAGGTTCCTATACCTAATGGCATATTGTATCTTGAGCTTTGTTAAATCTTTTAATTAAAACATGTTAACAAAGCCTAAGAAAAATAAATGAAACTACTCACAAGGAAATTAAATTGAGAAGCTAAGCTCATTTATAATTATTGTATTTCAATTAGGCTTTACTAGGGCTGGGTGAAGGGAGAGATAAAAAGAAACTACTTTGATGTCTGAGTTTCATAAATATTTCTGGTGTCCTGTTTGTGAAGTCCACAATATTAATGATAACAGTTTACGGCATGCAAGCTTTTTCATGGCAATTACTATACTGAAGAATTTAGTCATAGTATTACATCAAAACATGTCGAGGCTCAGCCCCCAGGTTTTGTAAAGCATGTTCGCTGCATTGCACTCAGTGAAGTACAACTACTCACGCCTCTGATTCACAGATTCAATAGACTTTATAGTTACTTCATCAGAATTTCTAATTCATTCAGATTATAGAACTTTACCAGGTGATTCCTACATCAGGTCCAAAACTCTTTGCTGGATTAGAACATATTTATTAGATAGCAAAAGTGTACCTCATTTCTCACCAATATTGATCAAACCTTAGCTTCCAGTTTTTCTATCTTATCATCTTCTGCTTCTAAATTAAGGAGTCATGAAATATCAGGAATCTTCTAGTGTTGCAGAAACTTATTGTCAGGAACTTAGTCACCTCTTCACATTCTCCTACCACCATACAATGTTTTTTCCCAAGCTTTAAAGTGTAAAAGTTCTAAAATCTTTTTTCACAAGTCAGTCTTAATCTTTCCCTTTTTTGATTAGTTCATGAATTAAAATGTATTAAATCTGGAAGACCTAATAATGCTAGCCAACTCATTACACACTATCTTCTGTTTGCAACAGCTATGCTTCCCTAAATTACAATAATTTTTAAAATAATCAGCAACAAATTACCACACAAAGGAAGTAGTGCCAGATATTTTAAAACTACGTTTATTTTTCCATCCAAAATTTCTGATTGTAAAGATCAAATAAGTTCCAACAATTGGTGTTGATTTTCTTTCTGAATTTCTTAAATCTTCTATAGTAGTGCTTGTTACAAGTGTGATTCTTTTTTAAAGCATATGAAAATACCCATTAATTTTCATGGGGATGACCTTAGATGAGCAAAGTTAATGATGCACATATGTACTTACCGGAAACAGATTAGGAGGCTGATAGATACTACTGGGCATTTTTCATCATACTATTATGATCATTAAAAGAACATTCCTTTGTTTAAAAAAAAAATCTTTAGCTTTATCATCAAGTCATTGATTTCTTTCCCCAGTGAGGGAAGGGCATTGAGTGATTCACTCAAGTTGTTTGGGTGAATTAGTTCTAATGGATTTCTGTATATTTGTTTTGTTAGCTCCTGTCACCACCAGGAAATGAGCTCATCACTTAATCTGGAAACCCAAAAGCAACTTTCAGGCATGCTTGATATAGGCAAGTGATGATACAACTCATCTGATCACAATAATCTGGGAAAGAAAACAATGGCATAAAAGTAGATTTTAAAGCTGAGGCCATAGTTAATTTTTGACTTTAAAAAGCCACACCACCAGACCTAAGTTAAAGTGTGAATTTATCACTTACTTGCTTCTTCCTATTGCTCTCCATTCCACAGGAATGGAGTGGAATCCCAGCATCATTTTTCAGAAGAAACTGTTAGACAGATTTAACACTTGCTAAAAATACTACTTGACTGTTTGCCAGTGGTTTCTTGGCCTCCATGGCAGCCATGACACTATCCCACGCTGTTTCTCCCTCCAGCTGTACAAAATAATTTGTTATATTCAGATATGTTCTCTGTGTCACAGTGAGTCAAGCATTCACACCGAGTCAACATCACTCAAGGTCTCTTGTCTCCCAATGTGTTTTGATGTGTTAAAGATAAAACACAACTCTGGAAGACTACTGAAAAGCTAAGAGCATTTCTGTGAAATTACTGAAAAGTATAATTGCTGTTGACATATTTTAAATGCCACATATTCTGTTGATGTGACTTTCTCATACTACTTTCATGGGTCAAGACGAAGTTACACAAATGTAAAGCAGAAGTTTTTTAGTTTCAGGGTTTTTTTTACAGCTCCTTTCCAAAAACCCAGACTAGAATCACAAAGTAGAATTATCAGGTTGGAAGAGACCTCCAGAGTTCTTCAGTTCAACTGCTTGTTCAAAGCAGGGTCAGCTATGAAATCAGACCAGGTTGCCCAGGATTTTATACAATCTTTTAAACCTCCAAGGAGGGAGACGGCACAGCCTCTCAGGGTAACCTTTAGGCAACCTCTTCCAGTGCTTGAATGTCCTCTGGTTGAAAATATTTTGCCCTAAGTCAGAACCTCCCTGTTTCAACTTCTGATCATGGTCATTTGTTCTCCCACCATGCAATGCAGTCAAAACCCTGACTCCCTCTTCTTAATAACCTCGTTATGGGCATTGAAAAGCTGCTATTAGGTTGCCCCCCCCAAAGTCCTCTCCTCTCCAGGCTGAACAAGCCCTGTTCCCTCAGTCTTTTCACACAGGTCAACTGTTCCAGAGCCCTAGGCATCCTGCTGGACCTCTGCTGAACTTACTCCGGTTTATCAATAACTTTCTGATGTAGGGAGGACAGATGCAGTCTAACAGGTGCCATGTAAAAGGAAACAATCGCTTTCCTGGATCTACTGGCTACTAAATCAACAATAGCTCTTGGTGAGTGAAGCAACATTGACTTGGACATTTTGTGATCACAACTACACTGGTAGAGCACTTTCATAGCATAGACCTGGTTTGATCAGTGCTACACAAATATGTGATACAAATGAACATAAGCTACAGAATGATATTCTTCATTGTTGGGGGCAGTTCCTGGTGTTGGGAATAGCTTTTCAGTCCAAAATAAGGATGCTGGTAATGTTTAGGGAACCAGTTACTTGTGAGCCTGCCCCTCCGCCCAGCTGCTGGTGGAACTCAGGGCCTTAGGACACAAAAGTGTAGTGGGCACACTCTGAGGACTGGGTGGTTTAAGAATGCTTGTCTTTAGCTGGCTATTAAAACAGTAAATTTCCAGTGGCATTTTAAATCCCTCTACTTAACTTTGTATTGAAATAGGTGATGACCAATCATACTAGTGGTTTCTGCATCTCAGCTGATAAGCAGAAACTCCTTAAACTTGCCAAAACTGATCAGCAATGCCACCAGACTGCTCACTCCAGTTCAGTGTACCAATTGTAACTCCTCCTTTACAGAAGAATTGAAATCAGCACTTCCAGAGGGGAAAAAGGGTGTGAGGCAGTAAAGCACAATCATCTGGTGGGGTTTTTCATGCATTTCCAGAAACTATGTCAGAATTTCTGACTCACTGTAGTTATCGTTCCAATATTCATTCTGCATTAACATAAAATATTTTAAGTGTCTATTTTGTAATCAGCTGTAAGAATCAGTGGCACAAGTAATAATGATACATGGTGATAGAAAACTGAGAAAAGAATCTGGGATGTTCAGTACTGAATGTATTCATTGATGGCTAATAAAGATATTCTTATATAAGAACAATAACAAGCATGCCTGCTCTTTAGTCATATCAAGAACATTGTTTAGTGTAACATGCATTTTTTTTCAAGTTGCATTAAATATAACAATAACTATAACCAATGCTGTATCATACTTTACTTCTTCAAAGTGCAAAGTATAATAAATAATTTCAAAATGTCCTATTGTTCTACAGGATTAACTATATCTTTATTCCTACATTATTTATTACTTATTTCTTCAGTAAGTGGGACAAGCACTGATCCCTTAAGTGTTTAAATGCCATTTAAGCTGCTGCCTCAGCACACAATAGTTTCTGTTACAGACACACTTATTACAAAAGAATGGGTGAGGAAAGCTCTGCTCAGACCACATGCAGCTGATACGGCATCGTTGTCCACTGGAGAAAAGAAACACGGAGAAATGCTGGTTTAACATACCAGTCATCAAGCTAGGCCCAGTTTAAATTCCCCCTCCCCCAGCTCACCCTCCTTGTCTCTCTCTCTCCCTTTGTTAGATTCACACACTCTGCTTTTCCAATTGCTTTAGCCCGAAGCAGTTGACATTTACCCCAGCTAGATAATCGAGGAATAACATTTGCGTTACAGTTTAACATGACCTCTGCCTCTACAGCTCTTTTTAGATTACCTTCCCCCAAAAAAATGGTTGCTGACACCATAGTGAGGCAGGAGGTGGGAAAAAAAGAAAAGAGAAGCTTATTATTGCAGTGGCACAGTCAATGTCATGAGAAGCTGCTCTGCCCTTTTCAGTTGTGGGTGAGCAACTATTAAGGAAAAGGTATTAAAAGGAGGAACAACTGTGATGCGAGGGACACACAGGTTAAGCTCAAAGCAAAGGTTAATGGATTGACTGTTACCTGTGTATGAGGCTTAATGTTGGTCTATACACAAGAGAATTGCTTCTAGGTTGTATTTTTTTCATGAAACTGAATTAAAGGGCTAATTTATTCCAGCATAAATGTGAGATACTGCTGTTGTTGTTGTTGTTTTAATACACAAGGACACATTTTCGATTCAAAATGTTTGCTGTTTATTTCCAGCACAGTGTGCTATAAGGTGATAATGCTTGTGAAAGGAAGAGCAGAAAATGGCATATTTGGCTGAAGATATTCACTGAAATCTTAAATGGAAGAATTTTAATGTTGATCAAGGAAACTAGAAAAAGTTTAGAGTAATAGTTTAATAGTTATATCACATTTTAAAAGCAGAAGCTTTGGTTTAAAAAGAGTGCACCTCAAATAGAAACAAAGAGTGACTTTTTCTGAAGAGCAGAAGAAGAGAAAAATGGTTCAATATTTCCTCCAGATCTCTGTTTTTCATATTTAAAGTTCCTTTCTATATTATTTGTAAAATAGATGCTAGACTTCAGAGTCTGCTAATTCTTAGAAGAGTTTCAAGTGAGCAGACCAGCATATAACTGGTCTATAAAGAGTTAACATAAAGTGGGAAAGGAGTTCCTCATTTGTGAAATAGTCAAGCCAATGTCTATACAGTAAGAGCAGACTATGTCTACTAATTCCAGGAGAAAAACAAAAGAGGCTAATATATTCCCTGTTATTTTTTTTCACTTATGCCATCCTGAACATGCAAAAATATTTGGTATTTATAATATTTGCATTACTGTCACCAATACAGGCAAAATATTGTGGAGTAGAACTATAGCATTGCCTTCTCCCTTTGAGTGAATTTAAGTAAAATCTTCTTGTCCATAGAAGAAACAGTGACAGAAGACAAATGCATTTAAAATGAAAGGAAAACAACTAATATCAGGTTTAGGCCATCTGTGGATTTTGAACTTTGTAGAGGTTGTTTCATCATGATCAATTTCGTTATCTAGACTTTTTCTTAAACGCCACCTTCCACTTGATTAAATCATGTTTTCAGGGAAAAACTAAACACATAATATCAGCATGAAAGCTAGAAGCAGAGAAAGAGTGAAATTGGCCAAATATTCAGAAACTGTCCCCTAAAACTTACATCCTTTTCTTGCTTGCTTGTAATTTCAGGAGGGGCGATCACCAAAAGAAATATGTAACAGAATTCCGAATCATCATAACTGGATTACCAAGAGTAATCAGCAATATGTAAATATATTGAAATATCAGCTTTCAAACAACTGACATTTTAAAAATGGCTTATTAACAACTTCCTTAAAATATGACCTGTCATTCTGCTTCCTTGCCAATGTTGAATCATTCCCTGCCATTCATTTTTGGGTATTTTGCCCAATTTTATTTTAAATTTCTCAGGTGACTTCCAGCAATTCTCATGGGATACTATTCTGAAGCTTAATATATTCTACTGTCCAGAACTTCTTTCCCAATATTCATTCTTATGCCCTGTCTATTATTTCAAATGATTTTCAGCACAAAGACTGGGTTATATCCTCACACATTTATACCAGCTGCAGCTGATAAGATTGCGTTATGAGCAATTGTTCCCACCAGAAGACTTTAATCCTTATTTATACGCAACATGAGTCTTAATTATCACTTCCTGAGACTACTTTTTATTATTTATAAACATTTATTTCTTAAATATTTGCTTATTAAGCACAGAAAACTATCATATACTCTCAGATAATAGTCATAGTGAAATTAATGACTGAACTCTTCTTTTTTTAATTCAAGTCCATGGCATTTGGCCCAGACACAGATTGTTGGATGAGACTCAAATAATGCAATATAAAAAGCTGTGTAACTATTTCCCTGCTGTAAGAGGATAATGTGATATAGTTTATAAAAAATTAATGCGTCAATGTTCAAATTTTTTTTTTATTTTTGGAACTTGTTTATGCAATCTGTGACTCTCCCTGTGGCCTTCAGGACTCCAGTGAAGGGTCTCTTTCCAAAGGGATCTTCTGGTCACAGAGCAGCACAGTTTTGGATGCTCCAAACATCAAATGAAATTTTGAAGATAACACAGGATTTCTGAAAAGCAGCACTTCATATGGGCACACAACCTGCCTGATGATGCTGATGTCAGCACCAGGCATGACGGGGATGTTTCCATATAATTGAAATACATGGCTGATGGGTCATTCCCAATACTGTCTCCACCCAGTAGACGCAATTCCTTCCCTCTAACAAACGAACAGAGATGAGGAGGGGACACTGCTCTGTATTTATGACCAGGTACAAAACCCGATCTTTTTTCATTGTGACGTGAACATGTTGTCCCAAAAGCTGGGGTTCATTACCTGGTGTGCGTGACCCATTTTACACACAGAGTCAAGGTACTTTCCTTTATTACGTAAATGCGCAGATACGGGTACCAGGTACAAGCCTGCACATCGTTGATAGAAGCTAACATTTATACTCAAGGTATTAATCATCTAACACATATCCATTGTCCTTCTGTTAAATTCTTCACCTACCATGTAAATGGCTGTGTATGCCCACTATGATTTTTTAGACTTTCCTTCCTTCACCTTTTTGGTCGGCAGGTTTCTTGAGTGGGTGGTCTTTGAGTCGGTGGTCGCGATCTCCCCTTGCCAGAATTACCTTTCCCCTAGTTTTGCTTAAACTTGGCACCACTAAATAGTCCTTCACGGACCATTAACAAGGCAGACTATCATTCACTTTGGGGCTTTTGTTCTAAGACAGATATCCTATTTCATTATGATGTAGTATTGTTAAGATAAACCCAACTAAGTTAATCTTTATCGATATCAAACAAACAGATGTACTAATGACCAGGCCTCCATTTTTGAAGTGTACTACCAGATGACTTTGCATTCAGCTCTTTTCTAAAGGGTGACATCAGCCAGAATAATGTTAAAAGTTAAGCAGGGGAAGAGGAACAAAAGTCTTAACTGATACACCAGAAGACCCCCTGAACAGGATTTGACAAAAGTTTGCTCGCATTATCTGCTAGGAAGCCTGCAACTGCTGAAGACGGTTACATGGACTTCTCTGTAGCCCTGCCACTCCAAGTTACAGAGGAATGGCTGGAATCAAGCAACAATGACCAGCAGACTATGGCATGAAAGCTAAAGGACAAAGCTGCAGCTCCACATGCTCCTGGCTCAGCTCTGACTGCGCCAAGATAGGACGACCAAGGAAAGGAGAATTCCAAGACTGGTTTTTCGCAATTCCTTCTCCTCCAGACCCTCCTTGACCTCCTCCACCTCCACCTCCTCCTGCTTCTTGTTCTGCCACTCCTCTCTTTCCTCCTCTTTCTCCTCTGCCTCCTTCCTCTTGCCTCACCTGAGCCACTCTCCCACTGACCAGCATCCTTCATCCTCCCCCAGCCCCTCAGGCCCCAGCACCACCCCTCCATCCCAGCCCACCTCCCCACCACCCACGTGGTGCCAAAGAGAAGCAGAGGCAGCCAGAGGCCTCTCCCAGCCACCTCCACCTGCAGCATCCATCCTGGATCCAAAACGTCCCCAGCAGGGCTATGAGCAGGGAGGAAAGGAAAGACCAATTACTTTTAAACACTTTGTTTTCCAAAGCAGTTCTTCAGTGTGTTTATGAGATAAAATTAATGACTGCAATTCCCACCAAGAACAACTACAGATGCCATTTCTATGCACACAGACAAATTGCACCCTTCCTGCAAAACCGAAGAATGCTATGTAGTTGTGAGATGGTCTGTAGGACTTTACCTGTAGCACAGCTGTGCCTATAAACAGTGACAGAGTACAGTAACCCAAAGGCAGGCTCAGAAAAATGTTGAGCCAGTTAATGCTATGGCGAGTGTGACCCTGCATCAGGATGCCCCTCCAGTCACTTCTGATGTAGGTACAGGAGCAACGGTTGATCGCTGGGGAATCCGGACCATGATGTGGCTTGCAATTCCCAGAGATCAAAGCTAGAGAAAATCTGGTGGGAAGCCAGAGGCAGCTCTCCCATGCCCCCATGGCAGCAAACCCATCCTGTCACTCCCCTGCGGGATTTGTCAGAAGATGGATGGAGTGCTGGGGTGGGGAGGGACTGGTGGAGGTGAGGTGAGCACAGTGAGATGACAGGGTTAGCGATACCTTGTGGTTCATCTTCTGCAGGGGTAGTGCTGTGTGTCCAGGGCTCAGCAGCAAAGAGGGTATTGAACAGCACTAAGCAATGATTAGAAAACTTTCCCCAAGGCATACTGTCAGAAGCTGATTATACTCAGACCATTTCAGTTAAACACTCTTTGTGTTATGTGTCTAACAGGATAAGCTCTGCCTCACTTTACAGCAGTAATACCACACCAAACTTTGTAGTGCTTAGAAGAACCAAGTCCCACGTTAACACAGCGATTCTAGAAAGGTTTGTGTTAAAACTGCTAGATCTGGCCTCCCCACCATTATATGAGCAACCCTGTGAGTTGAAGTCCGTGCATGGGCAATGCGTAAGGATGAATGGCAGGTTAAACACCCTGCCCTCAGTTCACGCGTGTCGAATATGGATGCTCACCTGCAAAGAACTGCCTCCTCTAAGTCTCCTCAGGCATCCTTCCTGCACAGGAAGGCCTTGCACTGCCGTATCCTGAGCAAGTGCCTAAACTGTAAGAACAGTAAAGTTTTACATACTAAAAGAATATTAAAAAATGTGTAAACTATAAAACATTTTAAATTATATTTGCTTATACGTTGCTTCATTCACTTAACACTTTTTTTCATCTCCAAACTTACTTTATTTATTTGTGAGCACAATTAATTTAAAAATTATAAATGGGGAAAAAAGTTGAGCTAGCTGCTAAGAAACCAAAAGGAAAATATACTGGGAAATTTGCTATTTAGCTGACCGCTGTTTGTATTTGAATTGCTGCCACACAGAATGATGATGAAAATAATTTTTTTTCCCTTCTGTGTGCCGGTGAATATTGTAATGGTTGGTTTAAGCTTTAGTTTAACAGCACATGGAGTCTGTATCTTTCAGCTGGATACATTTATTTCAAGGTACTTAGAAGCTGACTTTTATGAGATTATTTAGGCAGTGATTATTTTTGTTGAGAAATGTGTCCTTTATCCCTCTCATTCATCCACTGCTAAGATATTTCTGTTTGTCAGAATGCCTCCATTTCTGATAAATGACTGAAGACTGACTGCTACACTTTATTAAAAAGTAATAACAATTTTTGTACGCACCCTTCACATTGTAAGGGGGGGACCATGAATCAAAGGACACTGCCTGTCTGGGCCTGATAAATGCATCGTTTACCAGCTGAGGAGTTATTTAGGACTGGCTATTAATTTAAATCACATTTATCTTCCCTGAATGGGGGGAGGTTGCTGTGATAGGACTGCGAATGACCAATAGTGCAGCTAAGTGCACATTATTTATTACTACCGCCTGCAAAGCACTGCACAATATGTTAAAAAAAAATAGTGCCAATTACCATGGTTAATCTAGTCAGGGCAGTAACAAATTTCTTCCTAACACAAGCCAATTTCTACACTTGTACTTTTTAGTCTCTAGAAAGTCAGTGTTTGCTCAAAATTCCCGATCATTAAAAACAGGTTATTTAGCCTCTCCTAAAACATTATAGGCAAAACTAGCACCCTTAAGTCTTTTTTTCATTGTGAAAAAAAAGAGTCTTCTTTAGACTTTTAAGAATAGAAATTTATTGAGTGCAATAAAATCATGCAAACCATGTTTCCTAGGAGATTTTCGAGTTTTGTTCCAAAGCATCTGAGCAACGAGAAGCTTTGCTGAGACATAGGGAACAGTTATGAAGAGCTGCTCTGGGCCACTGCCATCTAACCTTTTCAGGAAATTTCACACATAGAATTAAGGTAATTCTGGTGAAAAACATCATACACAGGGCTTTGTAAAACCCTTTGTATGAAGTCAGCCTACTGCATGTGCTTATGAGACATAGTCATCTATCCCTTGTTGCTATGGTCTAAGGTAGTCGTTGTCAAGGCAGGCGCCTCTGAAATTTGTAAGTGTAACTAAAATAAATGGTTTTTGAAGAACAGCTACTGATGCCACTAAGTGCATCTGCAATGGTGGATGGTCACCGCCTGAGAACTTACTGAGGACAAGAAGTTCCTGAGATGGACAATGTGGTCTCCATTGTGGCTCACATCCCAAGTAACCGACAGAGCACAGGGGCACAGTAAGGCAGACATGGACACATGGAGAAAAGAAGTAACTGCATACACTGAAACCACAGTTCTCCTCCTTCTTGCCTGCAGGAGAATATCAATGATGAAGATGATAAGAATAAAGCATTACTTTATTTATCTGTAATCATTTACATTCACACTCACTGTTCTTGTTCCACACCTATGACAACACTAGAGTCCCTTCTGGCATTCAGCGGGAATGTTGTTTTTTCTTAATGCTGGCTGGTCATTCATGTCCAAGAAACAAAACATTTTTTTTTTCACTGGTTATGAAAATCTTAGTAATAAGTAGGTTTCTATGGAATTGCATTCAACAACTAGCAGTGATTGGTAGTTGCTCCATCTACAGAGTTTTAGCCATACCTCATACTCTGACAAGTTTATTGCTACTGTTGCCTTGCATGTCAACAATCCTATAACTGGAAGAACAGCTAAGTAATGATTACCAATGTCTAATACCATCCAATATTATATATGAGTAATGCTGTTCTTGCATGCTTGTTGCATCAACTCCCAGTAGTAATTAAGCCTTCATCATTAAAAGAACAGAACAAATACTGAACACCATGTTTGGAGAAAGTGTTGGGTTTTCCATCCTGTTAGCCTGAGAAATAAGCAGAATATTTTTGTGCAATTAATCCTAACATAAATAAACAGAAATGTGAATAAAAATATACAGACACATTAGAAGAGAGGATTCATTCTAGCAAAGTGGTGTAAATACAGGTCCCTGGAAGTCTGAAGCATTTGAATTAGACATAAGACCTTTCCAAATGTTTTTAAACAGTGACAACGATTAGCTAACTGAATAACTAACCAGAGGCCATACAGATTTTTCTACCCAGGGAATATTTTAAGGCAAGATGGTGTTTGTTTTTTTCCCTTGAGGTATACCTGATGCTCTTATTCAGCCACATAACAGGAACTAATCCAGGACATTTTATTACAAAGAAGATTTTAATAATTATCTCCTCACTCCTAAAAGTCTATACAACTCTGGAAATCTGCCTTTCTTACATGTATAAACCTCCTGTTTATAGCTCTGAGGATTTGTGGCATACCTTTGGAATCTAGGGCTGGAAGGGAATGTGGGGACTAAGTCTAATTCCATGCTCTTGCAAGCAACCATATCGTATAATCTTTTTACACTTATCAAACTCCACCTTAAAAGCAATTAGTTTTTTGTTCCTCATCCTCTACACCCTTACCATGCTTGGGAAGCTCTTCCAGGGAATGATTGCTGTGCTAGATAAGATCCTTTTTTCTAATTTCCAGCATGAATGTACTTACTTATTTCTTTTCATGCCAAAACTGGCATTCAGCTTAAATAATTCCCTTCTCTCCCTTGTATTTATCTCTATATGTATTTATAGACAACAATCAAATCTCCTTTAGGCTCTGGTTTGTTAGGCTAAACATGCCAAATTACTTTGGTGTCTTTTTGATATTCATGTACCGAATCATCTTACTAGTGTTTCTCTGTGTTGCTTCCAGTAACAGTTCACCTTTCCTTTAATATGTACATGGTCCTCGAGATTAGGTTTTATTAGGATGTTGCACAGTGCTACTGATTCTTTCCTATCCTTTCTGGAAATATCTCCATACTGTACCTCAGAAACACATTTGCCTTTTTTTCACAGCTACAGCATATTGGCAGCTCACGGTCATACTGTGATCAACTAGAGAGTTTAGGTCACTCTCCTCTTGGTGATTTCTGACAGATGAGCTCTCAGCTTATAGCAGTGTATTTGTGTTATTAGTCCCCGAGTGACTGACCTTGTACTTCGTGCTATCGAATTTCATCTTACTTCTATTCCTGTCGATCTCAAGGCTATCTGATTCTTTCATTGCAGTATCCCGATCCTCCTCTGTACTGATGATGTGTCCTGGCACTGATGTTATCAATACTTCTGTGCACTAGTAAGATCCCTAATAAAAATACAACCACTGCCTTACTGAAACGTCTCAAAACTGGACCAGGAGAAACTACTGCCATACTCCAGACTGATAGTCCCTTTTTATACACTCTAGTCACCACTCTCTTCAGTCAGCCTTTTACCCACATTATATATCTCCTCTGACAATCTGCAGCTTCTCCAGCTTTACCAGTTTTACTGGTCTTCTTATTTGCACCATGGTTTTGATATTTGATATCTGAATATCTTCCATTTGTATGATGCTAGGGATGCAAGGGTAGATACTTGTGTTCTTTTGTAGCTGTTCCTTGACACCTGATTTCCAAATCACTGTCTTACAAAAGTGCCTCAGATAGGTAGCTCTTTCTAAGAATATGGATCTGCACCTTTATGAAACTGTGCTGGGAGGAGAGAAAAGGAATGGGACAGACTGCCTGGTGGGACTGCAGCTTTGTATCATCTGACACACAGCAGTGGAAGAAAACACAGGCACCGAAATGAAGTTGAACAGAAGTCCATGACTCAAATATGTGGCAAAAAAGAGTGCATTGCTTTCAAATTTTAAGCTGTCAGGCATACCAATATGCCAACTTCCTGTCAAAAGCACAGAACAGAATGAATATTTTTAGGTCAAAAGCTGCTATCATTTAATATAGTTTTTCATAACCCAGAGTCATACAGACTGAATATTCAGGGCAGGAAGATTTGCCCTGAAGAGTTTGCATGCCAATCATTTGTAGTGCAAAGAATGGGTAATATCCACACTGGGTCATATTTTACTTCACTTACTACAAATTCCCCAACCTAATATTTAAGTTGTGTTATACTAAAAAATATTTTTGATCAAGTTTGTGCCACTTTATGACTCTAAGCATTTTGTTTTCTACATAGACTACAGAAAAATCCTTGACCTGGTTAATCCTCAGGCTCTGGTCTTTCTCTGAGTAAAAGATACACAGACACCTCCTGAGCTAAACACAGAAGATCACACTACTCATTCCATTGCTTCAGTTCTTTCCTTTTTACCAAGAAACATTTGTAGGATCTCAGTCTGTGTTACTTCCTCTGCTTACACTGCAGGTATTCAAAAGACAGTCAGTCCTAATTATCCCACCCCCCTTCACACATCCCCACACCCAATTAATAATGTTCAGTGATGTATGAAGCTGAGTTTACATTAATGTAATTTTTTAATACATTAAAGTGCTGCACATCTCAGGCATTTTATAAATAAATGTCACTAATTTATAAATACTTGTGCTACCCTGGGGAGCACAGACTGTGAAGGGGAAAGGGCAACAGGGGTGCAATCCTCTCTCTTCCCACTCCCAGTTGTAGCTCCTGGGGATGCTCAAAGAGATTAAAACTTGCTCTTGCCAAATCCCAGGACATGCAGCTATTACTTACCGTGCACAGTCTAGGCTCAGAAAAGAGCAGCTCTGGAACTTACTCTTTGCTGCCACTGTTATAAAAATTGAGGTTTTCTGTAAATAAGGAAAGCAAAAATGTTCAGGTACATCAGAATAAAAATTTCTCTCTCAAACCATATTCCTGATGCCTTTGCAAAGCCTGAAGCTCTGTAATACAGACAATAAATATGCGTTTCTGCATGTGGGGAGCTGCAGGACGTAAAGGTTTTAAATTCAGAGTCACAGTTACCGGATCAATGAAATGAAGATTATCTGTCACTTAAATCACAGTTAATTGGAGTTAATGCATCAATCTAATCCCACATTGCAACTTGGGGCAAGAGGGTAAAATGACACAGAAATGCCTAAAAAGAGAAAGTATCATCAGATGAAATTTCAAAAGTAGCCACTGATGTTCTCTGGCCTGGTCTTGAGCCTTACTTGTGTGTGTATGGGGAAAGTCAACAAGATGCAGCACTATGTAAATGTTCTTTGGAACGTCATCTGTTTTGTGGTCATTGCTACTAAATTTCTAAGAATGGTGACTCATTTTTATTTCATTTATTATTATAGGACTGTACATTTCTGAAGCAGGAAATTATCACACATTTATACAGTGTCTAGCACATGGACAACAATTGCCATAACTACTTCTCCAAACCNTTTAACCTTTTTACAAAATAAGCCAAAATATTAAATTAATCATTTTTGCTGTCTATAGTTGACCTCCCCTGTCTTTGTTTTTTAGCAAGTAAAAGAGAGCCTTTTCTTTTTAATTCAAGCTCAAGGTGAAGATACTATACAGGTAATTGTACGAAAATTTGAAGACTTTTTGTTTTAGTCAGTGTCTACAGCCCTTTTCTCCTGCTACGTTTCCTGTGAGACGGTCTCAGAATATGCAGCTGCGTTGTTCTTTTTGGGCTACGTTTGCAGACTATTTCTAGCCCACATCAATGCAATCCAAATAATCCTCAGAAGTTGCTTCATTATTTATTAGGAAAAGCAATCTGGCATGCGGTGTGTTATCGACAGCTGAAATCCAATACTCAAAGGTCACCAAAATAAATACCAGAAAGAAAAGGTGTTAAGGCAAATAAAAATACACCTTTTTAATTTTGACTGAATTGATTAAATAACAATTGAGTGGTGTCACAGGTCATAAGGCTTTGAGACATAAGGTCAGCTTAATAGAAAAGAGCCTGGGGCCGTGTCACAGGGTATGCTCTGAGGCCTAGCACCAAGGCCACATCATTGTGCTCATTCCTGCCCTTACCCCATGTAGTCTGAAATGAAGAAATGCCTAAACAGAATAGAGAACAGTCTAAATAGACTAGTGCTTATCGCTGAGGGCTACCCCCTGAGTCAATGCTGTTTAGAAGTGATTGCTTTATTTGAAGTGAGAGTACTGGGCATCTCTCAGTAAACATTTTATAACATTCAGTAGGCTGAGAGAAAAAAAAAACACAAAAAACCAAACCAACAAAAAACCCTTCCACACCAGCAGTACCCTATAATATATGTGCATCTCATTACAGCCCCACAGTTCAGCCCAGATATTTCAGGACTGATGTGAAATGAGTGAAGTAGAAAGTGAAACACTTGAATACACTGAAATCAAAAGAACATTCTAAGGGATTCTGAGAATGAAGAATTGGACAGTGGCTTATACACACTAATACATTCACACTATCATTAATTAATGTTACACCATTTGTGTTGTAGTGCTGGGTTTTTGTATGCTAAATTTTGTTCCTAAAAATAGCTAGCCCAGGGAATCTACTGCCACAGAAATGCACACCTTCAGATGCTGTGATTGATCTTTTTAAAAGGGCTTGATAATTTTACATTTAGTAATACAAATGAAAAATCTTGGTCTATATCCAGTTCAGCCAGCTACTTAAACCTGTGCCCCACCAAAGCACATGAGAAACTAACTACATTAACTTTAGCAGGATAACTGGAACACATGTGCAACTATTGTATTCAGAAGTCTGCTCTTAGAAACCCAGCATACAGGAAATTCAGTACAGGAAAGTAAAAAGATACCCAGATTATGTAACACTTCCATGACTATCTGCTGGCTCCAGCAGAGACTAAGGTATATCTCCCTATTCTGTGGCTGCCTCTTCTTCTAGCACTCTTCTCTCCAGCTTTCTCTATGTTATTCCCACCTTGGACTGGTAAGGTAAACAGCTGCCACTGAAGAGTATAACAAAATTTCTTTATTGAAGAGGGCTGATCTGTAAATAGATTGTCTTTTTCTTGCATGGACATGTATAGCCCAATTTCATTCACTGATGCTCCAGCATCCATTTGAAAATCAGCTCCTGCAATTCCCTGTTAGTTCCCAGACTTTCCATGGCAATGGTGGTGTGAAATTTTGCTCTAGTTTTTGGCCTGATCATGCTCCCACTTAATGAATGGCTAAACTTCTACTGATTCTCAGGACAGTGATTCTGATTTTTGTTTATTATTTAAATTATAATTTTGCAGACTAGTACACTGACTCACTACATAACCTGTGTACTGGGAAGTTCTAGAGTCTACCTATCTACTCTTCATTTTTCAAAATTAGCCATGAAACATGTAAGATGATGCACAAAAAATGATATTTTAATCTAGTTATGCATCTATTAATTAATTGTAATTTTCAAACGCAAAAAGTATTCAAGGAATTAACATATGGGGTCAACTAGATGACAACAATTAGTGTCTCTCATGACTTCATGGTGGAAAGAATGCTTTCTACCACTGAGAATCTGACACTCTTTTTAATGTATATTCTACTTAATGACAAGTTATTACAGCAATTTTAATTGTTTGGAGTTGGAAAAAAATAGCTTTTGTTTTAAGATTACTAATCTGTCTGTTTTCTATATTTCTTGTCCTGGAAGCATTTGTTTCCTTTTTGATCAGTTTATTTTAAGAAATAACCTATGGCTTCAAAAGATAATGCTTTAAAATGTAGTTATGTAAACAGTGAAGTTCAGGACCTACTCCGTCTACAAACATCAAAAGCAAGGATTTTAATTCACAAACATCTTTCTCAAGAGTGGTAAAGCCTATAAATCACTCAACAATAAAGAAAATGTTTAGTACTGTTAAGAAAGGAGTCCTAACAGTATCAATTATAGAGACTGTAGAAATATAAAGATGTATTTTCCTAAAAGGCCCTCTTTTTGTGCACACAGAAACATTTGTACATGCANAAAATGCATGTTAATGTGCAGAAATAATGCACAAATACTTGATGGATGGACAAGGACCTCCTGGGCAGCTGCCGTGCTCTGAGATAAGGCAAGACTCTACTCTTCACCGAACCCCATAGCCAGGGAAGAGGCAAGGAGGAACTGCGAAGAAGTGCCGGCTCAGGAACAGCCTGAAGGTCTCTGATCATTCACACAATAGGGCTAATGTAAACAATACTAGTTCCCAATAATGCCGGATTTTCAATGCCCTGGTGTTTTCCAGGTTTGTATAACGACCTTCTCATCTTCCTAAGTCATAGCAGGACTTTTGTTGGCGATCCATACAGAGAACAAGACAACCTAATGACTGATCTAATATCTATACTTTCAAATCTTTCTCTTTTGGGGAAGAACTAAAACATATGAACACCAAGGTTATGCACTATGTGCCCCCTGCCCCACCTCTACTTTCCAGGCTGGAGAGCACTGCTCTAGGCAGATTATAACAGTTACAGTTTTTCTGGATTCAAGCAGAACATTTATTTTCTGATCTACTTTCTCCCTCTCATGGTAGTCTCAGTCCGTTGTGAAGAATGGGAAGATGCAAGTGTTGTAGATCATTCATGACAATCCTGCAACACTTCTTGTGTGCCAGCGGTCTTGGATTAGATTCTTGTATTAAACACCTGAGTTTTAAAGGATTTGAGCACCTAACAGCTTAGACTTACTGTAAGGGTGGGCAACAAGTTCTTGTACTTCTGGCATTGATCTGTTTGTTTAGGCATCTGATATTAAGAGTTTTAAGTGGTTTTGATAGACTGAGATGATCAGCTTCAAAGAAATGGACATGACTACAAAGTGTCCCCATTAGGCATGTTTGAAAGTATTGGCTTAAATCAGGATTCATGAGCTGAACTTCAGTCTCCTTAGTTTGCTTATTTACATTTATTAACTGTACTGTTTAACCTCTCACCTCTTCCTTAGTAAAGTATTTCAAATTACACCTTTTATCTGATTTTGCATTAGGCTAGAAAGTCTGCCTAATGGTAAGCATTTATGCTGAAATACTGGCATAAATATTCTTAACTTCGCCCTTTCTGGGTCATATTCCCCATTCCTATTTTAAAATCTATATTAGTTCATGTTCTTACTTGTATCTTATCTGGTATTCTTCAATTCTACTTCATAGATTAAATAAAATTGGGTAAATTCTCTGAGGTTTCATCCAGTCTTTTCTTCTCAGCAAATTAATCCAGGACACAATGTCCTGCGAGTGGATAGAGGGTTAATCAGTGTTTGCATAACCTTTTCCTGAACTTTCCTAAGTTTTCCAATTAACTGAGGTAACTGAAAAAACCCACACATTTTGTGGTGTACTGTGTTTCCTTTCCCTGTTAGCAAAGTTGCTTTAAGCAGCCATGCATATTTCTAAAGACTCTAACTAAAATGTGAAAGTTTAAATCATTGCTCACTGTGTATGAGAAGCACCTGCTGAGATGGATTTTCATGGTAACTCTTACCTGGCTGCTCACAATTCAGCTTCCTATTAGTTTGTGAGCAGTAAAAAGAAACAAATTTCTTCTCCGTAGAGAAAAAGGCCTTGTTATGCAGAAGCATTTTATAAAAGCTCTCCTTCCACACTCTCTGAATTGATAGATGGTGCCATATGGCCTGAGGAGCTGTCATTTAAAGGAGATGCAGGGAGGGTGTGCAGCCCCCTGTTGAACTGTACCAGTGAAAAGCCTACATATTCCAGACATATAGCTGTTGTAA
>WAAD01009134.1:3801-18113 GCA_013389945.1 Fregata magnificens
ACCTAACTGCTATATAAATCACTTCAGAGGAGAGTTCAATGCAAGGGGAAAAATATTATATGAAAGATCCTTTAGATTGTATTGTATGTAAAATCTTTTATCACTATCAGAGTGATTAAAAAGCACAATTAATTTGATGGCCACAATTAACAAGAGAAGAATTTCTGCAAATTTCTGTAAATACGAATGTATAAAACTTGAAATGTTAAAGTCAGCTTTGATTTGAGAGAAATAAATGTTGAAGAGCTTTTTGCAAAGAAATATTTGGAGTCTTTAGATAGTTGCACAGAAATGTTGCATCAAGATAGTTGCACAGAAATGTTGCATCACTTTGCATTTGCAAAGCTGAATTTTCCTTCACTATGTGAATAGTGTAAGTCCAGCTCATGAGCTGTCACAATCTGACTTCTAACCTGCAGACAGAAAAGTTTTACAGTTTGTTCTGTAAACCAAAGCCAATGTCCCACTCAATTCTTTTGTCAGTGTTTCCTGATTAAGGATGGGGTCCCTAAACTGTCAGACAAGTTATAACAAATCTGGCTGTATTTGGCACTGTTTCAGTGCTAGACATGATGCTAAGACATTAACATCTTGATAAGATGTTTTGATGTTTTTTATGTGGTGCTCCCTTGGTGACAGTAATCGAGTGGTAGAGATGTAACGTGCTAGTGTAGATAACCTGCCTGTGGTTTAACCCAAATTTTACTCAGTTTTGCTCAAAGTGTGGTGTCTGTACTCACTTAAAATGGCACAGGTTGCCTGTGATTTCTCCACCTTCACATCGCAGCTCTGTGAGAAGCATCCATAATGGGAGCTCTTAAAAAGTAATGCTGGGGATAGTTACACGGTAAAGACTTGTATTTTCCATCTAGCAATAGGTGCTGCAGTATTTAAGTGACTGACACAAAGAAACTGTTGATGACTGATGCTGGCAGAAAACACTAATTTTGATTTGAGGTCTATCTTGCCAAAAGAGCTCTGGCTTTGTTGGACTCTTGGCTGCTTGTGTGGGTGTGTATGGACGAGTATGGATGAAAGTACATGAATGTTTTTTCTGAGCATTTTCCTGTGTTTAATGTCAATAGGAATCTACCGAAATAATTTAAACCATTGTCAGAGGTCCCAATCTGTAGTGAAGGATCTTCCCTGTGTACAGACCGGTACTTCTTGTCACTCTTTAGTTTGACAGGAGATAATATATACATATGGAAAATACAATTTTCTATGTAACATTTGTATTTACCTCTTACTCCCTTAACTTAAGGCTTTGAAATAGTGTAAGGTGCCTTAGATTAGTAGTGAAAGTATACCTGAAAGAAATGAATTTTGGAATAGAATTTGAAGAAAGAGAACCAATTACTTTGTCTTTCTTGAAGAACTGGGTAAGGTATTCTAGGTATGTCTGAGGAGAGGGGAAGAATGGATGTCTTTTTGCTAGTGAGACAAAACCTGAGGGGCTACAGTGTGTATTCAGCTATCTGAGGAGAGATCACAGCTGTTGGATACAAGAGGAAACAAGGGACAAAATTAATTATTATTATCAATTATATTACATAGTGCCCAGAGGGCTCGGCTGAGGTGAGGGTGCCACTATGCTTCTGTACAAAAGCACAGTGAGTCACAGTTCCTGACTAAAAGAGTGTTGACTCCACATAGTCAAGGAGAAACACTGAGATGAGATGAAGGGACAGGGAAATGAGGTAGTGTGCCCAGGGACACAGAGGATGGCTTCGGGTCCATTCTGGGCTCCTCTGGACTCATGATGACTTAGGATATAGAGTCTTGGAGAGCTACGCCATTGAAGATGAGGACATATAATATGGGTATTATGTGGGAGGATACTGGAAGTCAGTGCATAGATTCTAGGCCTAATGGACAGAAGACTGGATAAAAAAAGGTGACTTTATTTGCAAATTATTCAATGGTCATTATCAGAGATGTGAAAAAGTCTCTGTACAAAATGTATAATATGCTAATAATAGCATAGTTGGAAAAAAATCATTGCAGTTATTGAATTAGAAGTTCTAAATTGTGGTTGCCTGGTTGATTTGAAATAGTGCCTGGTCTGTACTGGCAATATTTAATTTAAAGTAGTATACGTTATGGTTCCTGTGTTCATGGCATATCAGAATAAAAAGGCTGGGAAGAAGTTCTTTTTGAGAAGCCATTCTTAAAGGAGAAGATGGCAGGGGACACACAAGAATTATTCTGAGGAGCCATAGCCAAGTAATAACTATAAAACATACATCCTGGAGACTTGAAAGTGTTGAGTCTTCCTTTACTGAGTGGTGTGGGAGCATACACATCCTCACATAAAATAATATTCGAGTAGCATGTTTCATTAAAAGTGAGCAGAAACAGCAACTAATTTGTCCATTGAACTGTCCCGAGTTTCAGGTGTGAATGGATAAGCTGTAAGTCTGCTCTAGCCATGTATTGCAAAATCTGAAGGGAAGTTTGGCATCTGTATAATCTTTATGGATGTTCATGCCATACATTATTTGTTTTGGTTCCAAATGTCAATTAGAAGAAGGAAGGTAGGCTAACAAGGTGTGTGGGATTTTTTTTTTTTTTTTTTTTTTTTTTTCCCCTGGTCTGCTCTGATTACAGTAGTGGTTGGCCTAAGTTAGAATTTCCTGAAGTGCCTAAAAAGAAGTTGGAATTAGAGTTAGGAATTCTCACAGAATGTTTTCAAGGAGATGCAAGTTGACTTCGGAGGTAATTTTTAACTCTTATGTTTGTTTCTTCTGTGCCCCTACAAAATGTGTCTTGTTTCATGTACATTGATTGTTTTTGTCATTCTGTCTTGCATATATACTGATATTATAGGTGGTCAGTGGCGCTTTTATCTGTGCTTAAAAGTGGGCTAATTTAAATGTTATTTCTTTGTAGTTGTATTATGTAAATACAAGATACCATCTGGATGAGGAGTCAAAGCACACTGCAATTTACTGTGACAGTATGACCATACTTAGTCATGAAGATGTATGCAATGAGGAAGAAGGGTCCTTAATGCTAGCATAATTTAAACTCTTAATTTGCACTCTAAAATCCTAAATTGTAGTTAGGTATTGGATTCTCTCCCTGAACTTCAGTATATTATCGTTATTGTAGGAAATTTTGGATGAAATATTTCGAGTGAGGGTAATTAATTCTTAGAATCTGTTTATTCTGTTAGAAATGTCTATTCTGTGGCAACAGTGAGAATTCAGTTTGGTGGGGTTTTTGGTTTTTTTTTGGTTACGTGTCATGATTGGTTTGTACAGGTGAAAATAATGAAAGAGCAATGAATTAATAAGACCTTACAGGTTTTTTTGTTTTGTGTTCTGCTAAAGCAGTGAATTTGTAGTGGGAAACTTGAGTAAGAAAAACATTTGATGGTTTCACACAATGGAATTTTTTCTTTGTGGAAGCTACCTTTAGTAAGCTTTGTATAGGTCAGGATTTTCTGTTTTTGTTTCAGTACAGTGAATGCTTTTCTGGCTATATCTTCTATCTTTCTTTTCCTAGTCAAGTTAGTACACAGATGTCTTGTCAGGTATTAGTAGGTTGGAAGAAGAATGAAAGATTATTTTATGATTGTGGTTAAGTCCCAGCGAGAACCGAGACTGGCATTTTCTCTGGATTTAATGACTCACCTGAAATTTGAATGCAGATCTGTACTGGTGAATAAAAAAGGCAAACAGAAGCAAAGATATGCAACCTGTAATACACTGTTTCTAAAAATGAGCAGAAATACCATGCGAAGATGGAATCTGAAGATTTAAGCAAAACAGGGATGTCAGCATGAAATACCAACTGTTTTCAGCTTAGTTAGTATGCAAGAGCATACTTACAGATGACTCACAGTTAAAATGCCTTACATAAGATTGCCCAAGTATTTAGTTCATTTCAGGTGATGGAAAGACACTGTAAAAACAGTAATAAAAAACTGTATCCAGTTGCTCTTACTGGTTTATAAATTTTTTTTTTTTTTTTTTTTTTTTTTTGGTCAGGCCCTGTATTGCATTCATGGATATATGCTCCCCCCGCCCCTCCGTGGTCTTAAAATATGCAAATAATGCCTTAAAAAGAATAGTTAAAAGAAATTATGCGAGACTACACTTTAAATCTATGGTTTAATATCAGAGGATTACTTTACTCAGCAAATACAAATTCCAGGCTACAGCAGTGCTTGCTGTCTCAAAAGAAAGGCTATTCTAAGACTTCAGCTCTTGCTAACATAATGTGTTTTAAAAATCTGTGTATCTTCTACTGTATTCTGCATCAGTGCTCCCAGTGAAGTAAGCTAGACGGCTTTTATCCTTAATTGCAGTGCTTTTATGTGTTGTATTTATTTATTACTATAGATTACATAAGAACATAAAAATAACTGAAGGAATAACCGAAGACCAAGGGGTACATTTAGCTCAGTCTTGTATCTCCAGTAGCGGTCAATAACAGCAAGGGAAGGGGACAAGAATACACTTTCTCTGTCTCTGCTGTGTGCTGTCAGCCTGCAGTGATGTGTGACTTGGGGGGAATTAGACTTGGGCCTGGTGACACTGAATTTGGTAGCAAATTGAGTTCCGCAGCTGAAGGGGACGTTGCATGGGAAAGTGTCGCCTTCTGTTCCTTTTGAAGCTGCTGTGTGCAACTTTTAATTGATGATCCCTAGTTCTGGTACGGGAAAGGGCAGTGAATCATAACTGAAAATACTACTGCATGCATTTGCAACTATTGTAATAATTTTTGTTTTGTAGTCTTATACAAAAGGTTCAGTATTAAAAAAAGTGTTTTTGATTAAAAATTTTTTTTCTTTTTAGTTTTTCTTTTTTTAAACCTGTTACCCAGCTTTACAACAGAGGCAACTTTTGAAAAAAAGGTTTTTAAGAAGTAACTGGTTCTTTGTGTATTTTTTCCTACAATTTCACATTCCCCATCCACTTTTCCCTTCTTGTGGTTCTTAATTTGGACTTTTGCGGAAGGATTTGCAATTGTGGATTTCCTGACTTTTATAGTCATGGGTCCAAACAGTTGCATCTGCATGTAGCCTTCATTCTGGAGGCTTCCTGACCCTTCGTAGCAGCAGCAGCGTGTTTGTCTCTAGTTGTGGCTATTGGGGAAGGAGTTTGGGGAATTAGAAATATTGTAAAACATGCTTATGATTTTCACCTGGAAGGAAACCAATGCTACTTGCTTATTGTGTTTTCATCACTAACTATGTTGAAATCTTTTTCCTCATGGATGCATGGCTACACCGTTTCATTTCTGCATCCTGACTGGGGTTTGTGTGGCTGGGCTCAGTGTTGGGAAGCCCACAGAAACTTCTCTGGGGGGTGCACAGAGAGGGTCACGGTGGCCCTGCTCAGCTGGCTGCCAGTGCCTAGGCAGAGAAATGCAAAGTCTGCGGTAATGGGATGCACTGGATCCTTCTCAGCTGGAGGGAGCTGACAGGGTGGGGGGTGAGGGTCAGTGTGCCTTAACGAAAACAATGTGGAATATCACTGATGTGTTTTGTTGGGGCTCTAGTTTCTGACCCTCTCCTTTGCCCCTTCATCATGTTGCTGCTTTCATGTATTTGAAAGTGAGATGTGGTTGAGTGGTAGCTGAAGAAACCTTCTGGAGTTGTGGTGTGCAGCTCTGTTTAGCAGGACAGCCTAAGAAGTCAACAGCAACTGTGATCAGATAGTCACGGGCAACACTGTTCCCTGATGGACATACAAGGTGTGATCTTCCATGGTTGCACAGGCTGCCTACTTTCCAGTGCAGGAGAAGAGATCCATCCCCTGGCACACCTGTATTGTGAGGACTAGCAGGATAGGTGATTCAAACCCTGGCCTTCATGCATGCGTAGGTGAGCAGAGCAAATAGGGAACAGGTGGTGGGTTGTGCAGTGCTGGGAGGGGACAGGCAGTCTGTGGTAGGCCCCAGCTAAGTGCTCACCCTTTAATCAGGGTGGAGGAAAAACTTACAGTCTAAATGTTTTATTGGTAAGGCAGTAAAATCTCTTATGCGTCCTGTCTAGATTTGTTTTGCAGTAATGGTGCTTAGCAATTACAGCTGTCTTGTCTTTGTCTGAGTGCTGCAAAGTATTAACTAGTAAGTGCCAGTGTTCAAACATAAATCTTAGAGGTGGAAAATACATTTTTTTTTTTATTCCAGTAGTTGCAATTTGTTTAAAAAAAAAAAAAAAAAAAGAAAAGCAGTATGGGTATTTTTAATTTGATTCTTATTGTAAAGAATAAGTTGAACTGTAAAGTGGATTTTTTTACCTATGAAAGGCTGCTGAGTTGATTGATACTAAAAGTGGGCTGCTGTCTTGAATTTGACAATAATAAGAAATACGAATTCCATTAAAACTAAAAATTAATAGTTGTTGCTGCTCCATATGCTTAAAATTAATTATGATAATAAGCTAACTGCCTCCCAGTCAAATATTCAAATGCAGGCTCTTCTTGAAGCTCCTAATCTGAGGTTAGAAAGACAATGAGATGAAGGGAATTTCTTCCGGCAGCAAAGAAACCAGCGTTGCACCTGCTACTGCTCACTTTCCAACCAGGCAGCAGACGTGGTTTTTAACACCCCCTGTAAAGATTTAGGGAAGAGAGAAAACAACAGCTGCTTTTGTTGGTAGCTGTGCACCGCAAATGACAGTGTCTGTCAGTATGCGGATGCACTGAGCATCTCTGGGCTTTTGATGTTCCAAAGTGGAGGTCACTAATTCTCATCTTTCAGTGGTGGCACTTAACGCTTGGAGATCCTGAGGGAGACAATTGAAAAATGCAAGGTTGCCTAAAAATACTGTTCATTTCAGGTGGAAAATTTGTGAGCTTTTAGCTTTCCTTTTAGTTGTAACTTCAAGAAAGGCATGTTTTTAAAGTTTGGTAATAGATCCTTTTTCTTATATAAGATTTAAGGTTAAAATTCTTCAGAGCACCTCCATTCCATTTTCAAAAGCAGTATATACTGAAAAGATTATTTTTAATTATTAAGATACAAGTATGTGAGCAGAAAAGTCTTCAACTTTGGCCTTGAGGGTGATACTGTAATTTTGAGCTTTTGGGTTTAAAAAAAAACCCAAAAACTTCCTGCCCTGACAACAAAATGGAGAATTATCGTTATCTTTGTCATTATTATATATGGAAGTTCACACTACAGATAGCTCAATTAATAGCATTTACACATACCTGAGAGTCCCCCACTTTTTACTTTTTTCTTTTTTCCCCTTTTTTCCTTTTTTCTCTTCTCTTTTTTCTCTTTTCCCTTTTATCTTTTTCTCTCTTTTCTGTTTTCTCTTTTTTCTCTTCTCTCTTTTCTCTCTCTCTCTCTTTTTTTAAATTTTTATTTTTATTAAGCCGCTGTGCTGTGTATTTGTTTTAAATGGGATGCGTGTGTCCCTGAGGAATCCCGAGTACTCTTCACCCTGCCTCTTCTGCCCCCCCCCGGCCCCACTAGATGTACTTCTCACATCCTTAAGCTAATAGGGAGAATGATGCATTTACATTACTGCTCCATTTAAACAATAACTGTTGATAAGAAATAAATACTTCATTCCCAAATGGTGTCTGCAGTATTTAAAGGTTTGGCAAGTTTTCAAGGGGATAGGCATGAATTCAACACTAAATTGCTGCTGCTTATGTGGAAAATAATGAGCTGTGTCATTTGATCAGGGACAAAGTGACTATCAAGCAGGGGTGGTTTCAAGGAAGTAGCTTTTAATAATAAAGAAAAAATACCATTTCTCATGTGAAACCATCCCCATAGCTTGTTTGTAAAGTAAATGATGTAGTTCACATAGTAGAGTGAACCTATAGAAATGTGGGTTGTAACAAACTTAGTCACTGTCTGTTTCCCTAGAAATCCTCAGTAGTTGCATTTTTGCGCTTTGCTACTGCTGGTATTCTTGCCCACCAGTTTGTCATGTGGCAAAACCTCCCTGTGTTCCCTTGCAGTGTCCCCTGTGTAAGAAGCAGAGAAACAACCTTCCTGATGGGTTCGCTGGCCGCCCCCCCCCCCGCCTTTTTCTTCCTTGAAGCCACAAAGTATTGATTACTTTGTCCATATTGGACTGATGGGAAGATTGTTGCATGAATGAATGGATGTCAGTTGCTACTCTGTACAAAATTACAATCTTTAATGATCTGTTTTTCTGGTTTGATCAGGCTTGTACTATTTAGTACAGTTCAGGAGTTTTACTTTATACTAGTGCAATATAATAGCTCAGGCAGGTTTTGACATACTACTCTGAACTGAGCTGAGTATCTCCAGACTGCTCAACCAGAAGCCTGTGAGACTTGCATTTTGTACCCTTGATGGAAACAGTTTTGCACTGAGAAGGCTTTTGCTGTGGTATCTGCTCTGTGATGAAGATATTCTCAGAACTGCCTGATAGTTAAGGCTCTCACTGATTTTTACTGGCAGCTGTACCTACCATTTTTTAAAGTCAAATCCTGAATATGTAAGAGCTGTCTAAAAGTGGTGACGGTAGACACAGTTTACCATTTCTGCACTCCCTAAACTGCACATATTGTCTCTTGACATGAGCATTTCCCGTCTTATTTTTCACTCTTTCTGAAAGTGCCATAGCACCTGTCTGTGAACTGAGACACATCACAGATTTAGCTGTGGTTGCTGAGGCTCAGAGAGCCCACTGCTGCTCTTTGGTCTCACGTCCCATGTTACCACAAGTCAAAGTTTTGCCCAGTAATTCCACTCTTCTGTGAGAGATCGTCTTACGTGTCTAAGGCGAAACATTCGGTGACTACACCAAGCCCACTAACGTACAGGTAAGCTAAGTCATGTCTCTTTGAAAGCAAAGCCAAAACCCCTAAGCAGCTAATATGCTGTTATGAATTACTAATTTCCTTTGACAATATATTCCTGTGGCTATTTACTCTCACAGTTAAAATCCATGCTTTCTTTTCCTATGACCTTTTTCCCTGATTCATCCTTTAGTGATATCTAATTACCAGAAGATAAATTTAGAATGCATTCATAACCTACGATAGTATAAATGCTTGCAGTCCTTCTGTGAGATAGGACTGCAGTCTAGTTCATACCTTTCTCAGGTTTAATTTTGTGCCTGTGTGCAGGTGATTTTTCTTATGCAGTGGCTTCACCATAGATTACATTCAAATAGACGCGGTCATTTCCCATATCCTTTATTGTATATATGTCTCAGNTTTCAGTTTCCTCAGATAATTCGGTAATGATTTATTTCTGATTTTGTTGCATTTTTTTCATTTTTTTTTTTCTCAAATAAGGACCACTGATGTATTCTTTTAATTTGTTTTAGATGTTTAATTACTGACAAGTGATTAAATACCAAATCCATTTCAACTTGTAGTAAGTAGAATACTGTTGTGCTTCTTTTTTCTGGTTTACATCTCTCAGGTTGTGTACATTTTCTGTTTACCTGGAGTGAGTAAGTTATTGTTTATGCATTTCAGAAGAAATCCAGTATGTGCTTTTTACCTTAATAAAGTCATGTGATCTTTCCAGTGTAGAGTATGTGAATATTTTTGCAGGTGTCTGAATGTTTAAATGCAGCAGCTTGGGTTGTGTAGCATAATAAAAAAAAATAAACTGTAGATTTTTTTTTAAATTATGTTTTTAGTTGCGTGACTAAACGCATTTTATTTTGTTCACGTGATTTTGCAGTGTACTGGGACAAACAAGTCAGAAGGTATTTGTCCTACAAATCAGTACAACAATAGATATCTACTGTAAAATCCTGTGGTATTGATCTTGGTTTGTAATATCACAAGCAAGCCTGAATGCAGTCTGATGGTTATGTGACATGCAGAACGTCCCACAGCAGTGCATGTTAATGGGGGAAAGTGCAGAGGAAGAGTGGAAACTGGTTCAATTTTCAATTTTTAGGGGAGCAAATAGAAAATGAGCATGCTTATCAGAGTCTGTCTTGCACTGTATATTTGGACTGTTATTAAATCTTAAGACTTTTCTTACATGAATGATTCCATAAATTCGTTTCCCTTGGATATTTGCCTTCTGCTATTGCTTACGTAATGGTGATCTCACATAGTTCATCTCAATGTGAAGATACCTGGAGTGCATGAGTAATTCTTGCTTGTGTCAGCTGGGAAGAAAAACATATAGTGTGTATTGGGGTGGAGTGTATATGCAATCTTTCTTTATGGACCAACTTAAAATAAGGTGCCTGCATATGCACATGCAGAATTGTTGTGATTTAAAATATGCACATCAATACAGTCTTTGGGTTTTCATTGGTCAATTAAGCTAAGCTAGAGCTGGAGAAGTAGGTTGAAATTATAGAATCATAGAATCATTAAGGTTGGAAAAGACCTCTAAGATCATCAAGTCCAACCATCAACTAACACCACCATGCCTCCTAAACTAGGCCCTGGAGTGCCACGTCTATACCTTTTTTGAACGCCTCCAGGGTTGACGACTCCACCACCTCTCTGGGCAGCCTGTTCCAATGCCTAACCACTCTTTCGGTAAAGAAATTCTTCCTGATGTCCAATCTAAACCTCCCCTGACGCAACTTGAGGCCATTTCGTCTCGTCCTATGGCTAGTTTCTTAGGAGAAGAGTCCAGCACCCACTTCCCTACAACCTCCTTTCAGGTAGTTGTAGAGAGCGATAAGGTCTCCCCTCAGCCTCTTCTGCTCCAGACTAAACAGCCCCAGTTCTCTCAGCCGCTCCTCATAAGACTTGTTTTCTAGACCCTTCACCAGCCTCGTTGCCCTTCTCTGGACACGCTCCAGCACCTCAGTGTCCTTCTTGTACTGAGGGGCCCAAAACTGAACACAGTACTCGAGGTGCGGCCTCACCAGTGCCGAGTACAGGGGCACGATCACTTCCCTACTCCTGCTGGTCACACTATTCCTGATACAAGCCAGGATGCTGTTGGCCTTCTTGGCCACCTGGGCACACTGCCGGCTCATGTTCAGCCGGCTGTCGACCAGCACCCCCAGGTCCTTTTCTGCCGGGCAGCTCTCCAGCCACTCTTCCCCAAGCCTGTAGCGTTGCATGGGGTTGTTGTGACCAAAGTGCAGGACCCGGCACTTGGCCTTGTTGAACCTCATACAGTTGGCCTCGGCCCATCGATCCAGCCTATCCAGATCCCTCTGCAGGGCCTTCCTTCCCTCGAGCAGATCGACACTCCCACCCAGCTTGGTGTCATCTGCAAACTTGCTGAGGGTGCACTCAATCCCCTCATCCAGATCATTGATGAAAACATTGAACAAAACCGGCCCCAGAACCGAGCCCTGGGGAACACCGCTCGTGACCGGCCGCCAACTGGATTTCACTCCATTCACCACCACTCTCTGGGCTCGGCCATCCAGCCAGTTTCTTACCCAGCAAAGTGTACGCCCATCCAAGCCGTGAGCTGCCAACTTCTCCAGGAGAATGCCGTGGGAGACTGTGTCAAAGGCCTTACTAAAGTCCAGGTAGACAACATCCACAGCCTTGCCCTCCTCTACTAGGCGGGTCACCTGGTCATAGAAGGAGATCAGGTTGGTCAGGCAGGACCTGCCTTTCATGAAGCCATGCTGGCTGGGCCTGATCCCCAGGTTGTCCCGCACCTGCCCGGTGAGCTCACTCAAGATGAGCCGCTCCATGATCTTCCCGGGCACCGAGGTCAGGCTGACTGGCCTGTAGTTCCCCGGCTCCTCCTTCCGGCCCTTCTTGTAGATGGGTGTCACATTTGCTAACTTCAAGTCATCCGGGACCTCCCCCGTTGACCAGGACCGCTGATAAAGGATGGAGAGTGGCTTGGCAAGCTCCTCCGCCAGCTCCCTCAGCACTCTCGGGTGGGTCCCATCCGGCCCCATAGATTTGCGAGTGTCCAGGTGGCGCAGCAGGTGGCATAAAGTACAGTAAAGGCATCTCTTTTCAGAAATTGTACCCTTTGCTGTGGTCATCTTCTTCGGTGTACTGTGCTTGGTTTATCCTTAATTTTTCAATTTCTTGCATCTTCCTGTGTGATCAGGACACAGAGAGGAGCGTGAGAGCACAGGGCCAACAGTATTACATAGTCATAGACAGTACCAATAATGCACTGATTTATGCTTTGTAAAACCCTACAAAAGAGAGATTGAAGTAGAGAGATTCTTAGTCTGTTAGTTATGTTTTAAAACCAACACCACATTCATAAACAACTTCAAATTTTAAAAAGTGTTAGCATTATCACAGCACCCCTTTGCTGTTTCTCAAGATGCTAAGTCTTCACCGTGCTTGGAGTGATTTGTATCTCTTTGCTGCCTGTGTTGTCAACAACCGTTGTACTGAGGCTTCTAGGTTAAATTTAAACGTGCCATGGTAAGTGCCTCTTCTGTCTGAGGAAACAAAGACGTATCTCTTCATTGGAAAGAGCCTTTGTTTGCTTAAGTGACAAGCCAGTGCTGTCTAGCACTGTTTGCAGAGGGTTTCAGCGAAGGATATGCTTGGTGTGGCTTCTTCCCACCCAGGCTGGATAAAGATCTAGACCTATTTTCCTTCCGAATTCAGGTCTTTGTTTTCAGTGCAGTTAGCTGTACTATGGTTTGCCGGGTCAGGTACTGACTTAAATGAGGATGGTGTTTTTTTCTCCCTCTGCCAAGAAATATTAAACCAAGAACACTGAGATTACTTTCCAAGCATATGTGTGTGCACCTTGGGCTGCCTTTGCTTTGGTTCCAGTCATTATTGTTGGGTATGATGTTGAAATGTACGCTGTTCTGAGACGGGATTTTCCACTGAGTCCCCTAATGACAAGAACGGAGGCGGCAGATATACCACAGCAAGGGTTGATGTTGTTCAGATTTGATTCCAAAGTTTGACTCATTCTTAGATCTACCAAATTTCTCAGAAAACCACTTGAGAATATCAGGCTATCAATGTCATTATGGCCCCTGCTAAAATATTCTCTGAAATACTCTGTATAAATTAGCATGGGTGCCACTGATAACTTCAGTGGCACTTTGGGAGGTTTGTTCTTCTCTTCATAATGAAAACCATTATCTGTTTAAATAGATGTTAGGTGTTTATTATGGTTTGTCTTATTAATACCTGGCTGTAAGAAATGAATAATAATAAAATGAAGAAACTTTTATTAATTCCTGACCAACCATGATTAAAGGCCCTCAGGTGAGCACTTTTCTTTTAATTGTCTGTCTTTGACTTCAAGTCCGACTGATTAATTGAAAAGGAAGATTTTCAAATATTTAATTTCAGGACCCTGAATCTATTTGGAAAGTTTATTGATATTCTCAGTTGTGACTGCTGTGGGAGGAGTACCAACATGGAGACTATGTTGTCTGGACTTGGCCTTTGTAGTATTTGAGCATGCTGTGTTTGCTAAGACACCACAGAATTCAAGAGCAGCAATATTGATTTGAGTTCTCTTTGCCTTTAAACCCACAGCTTCCAAAGTTGTAAATTTCTATTTATCAGCCCTCAGCTGTGCCAAATCCACAGTGTAAACAAGAAAAATTCAGTGTTCCCATCCTGAACAAAATTGATGCATGGTCATTTTTGGTCAGTTTTAAAACCATCAGTGAACGCATGAACAAGGACATTGATAAACTTGGCTTTCTGTCTGCATGTCTATGAAGCTTGCCTGAGAGGTCTTATTTGTCTTTTAAGTCCTTCTGTCAGTGTTAGAATAGATTGATCCATAATTCAGATTATTTTAAAAACCAAGTAAGTGTGTATTAAAAAAAAAAAATAAAAAAATTGTAAGTAAATGTTTTTTCTTTTTTTTCCCCCTATATAGCCAAAATGAAAATGCATAGTAGATTTATAACTTAAACTTCATATTCCTGGTAGCAGAAGCAACATTTACATATGCTCAAAAAATAAAATAAAATAACTTACATAAGCAAAATCTAATAGTTTGCTTTGCCATGAGACCAACTCATAGCCAGCTTGGTAAATTAAATTTATTGCTAGCCTTTTCCTCAAAACCAAAAAATTTGGACTAAGTCTTTTCAACTTGGAATTTTAGGTTTTGTTCTTTGCTTTTGAAAATCAGATTGTACCAGATTGTGTTTTATATAGCTGCCTCTAGGATGTCCAAGTGCTTGACTGTTTACTCTGATTGGAGGGCTGGCATGAATAGTGGGAATTTCGCAACCGTGCACCCTTAGGACTTGGTGTCTGTAGCTGCTGCTCTTCCACCACTTCTGTGTAACACTGAGCAACTTCAGACAAACTTTTCACAGATGGTCGTGTTTTCTTGACTATTCGATGTGAAATACCTGGACCTGATTTGGAGAAGTGCCAAGTGCTCACAAGTGCATCAGAAACCAGTACTGGATGTGTTTCAAACATGTAAATTGTTATTTAATTGTAGGTATTCCA
>WAAD01009135.1:5784-24579 GCA_013389945.1 Fregata magnificens
TACAAGATTTGGATTTACAAAAACCAAAAATCACTAAGTCAAACATGCAAAAGAGTATAAAAGGCATTTGCTTTGTATTTTTAATTCATAGCCTGTCACTTATTCCTCTGGTGTTTGAAATAATATTTGAAACTTAAGATAAAGTCATGGATCTGTTTCCAGATACTAATCTTCACCTATAAAATCTTTGACGAGGACCTGTTTCACACATGTGCATACGCCATACTGAGAATTCATTAATCCTCAATGATATCCTGATTAATTGCGCCCATAAAAGGTCTCAGTCCATAAAAGATGGGTCAAATGTATTTTTGGTGAATGGCATCTAACTATTGATTTCATTGTGCAAAGATATATTCATACACTATTTTTTTAAAAGAACTGAGGTAAGAAAAACTTCCTCCACCCCCCAGTAGCCAAGAACACCTTCTCTGACAACACACTGATTTTGAATGGATCTATTAAACAGAAGCTACTCCCCAATCTGGCACTGTGTGACTTAATTTCTGCAATAACACATCAGTACTGTAATGATAGAGTCAAGGTCCATATAAATTACTGAATTCAATTTTAAACTTTGTTCTGGCATTTTATTACATGGGTTTTTGTCATTACTATTAGGTCATCCATGATGGCTAGAAGTACAAAAATATGCATATATATATATATATATTCTGCCTCCAGCCTTCCTCACAGCGCTATTGGAATATCAATATGTATTCACAATGTTAAAATTTTGCAAGAAATAAAAGCATAGAAGTTTGGGCAGGGAGGATTTCTAGGCCTTAGTCTTAGAATAATTCTGGAAATGTTACTATGCATTGTTAATGTGTAATGCATAAACTATCCCAATTATGAACAAACTTTGAGTAAAAACCTTTTCACTTATACTGGGATATTATACTGGGATAGAGTAGATTAATTAAAAAGTGTAAAGTTATAAAAGTAATTTATAATGGTATAATGACTATTCATGCACATATGGCATATTTAAATGTATAAAGTAGAATAAAAGCCATTAGAGTATCCCTGTACATTTTAGGATACATAACCAAGCATATTTTATGAATGGCTTGGGAAAATAAATAAAAAAATCATGAAACTAAATGTAAAAAGATATGGTACCCTGCATTTGTTTTTCATTGAGACATTCTTTATAACAAGAAAAGAAAGAATATTCTAATAAACAAAGGCCACTTGCTTTTACTGGTAAACTTTAAGGAAGCTCTGAACCTCAGGGACATACTGAAATTGAGGAACATAATTCAGTTGGGTAGAGTTAACTCTCTGTACAGTAATAAATATGTTTTTGACTTTGTTCAATTGGATTTGGTCCCATTTTTGTCCCTGTCCTTCAAGGACAGTAGGCACCACCATTGATAAGTTTGTGGGGGGTTAAAATAGATGCCTTAAGTGGCACTGAAAAGTGACAAAATAATAATATACCAACTGTGAAAATAATGTGCAGCAAAGTTCTTCCTTACAAGTTTCTGAGAATAAAATCAATACAATATACATAAAATTAAATAAGTTTACATGATCCCCATATCATACTGGAGTTGCTTCCCTGTGTTACTACAACCTTCTTAGGTTTCTTCTGGGCTGAACTACAAACAGAACCTCCTCACTACATGTCATTGCAAGATCCCACAAAATTCTGATCAGTATGGTATGCATTTCCATAATAAATGAGTACAAACCAGAAATCTCTATAAACTGGTATGGACTATGTCTGCCTCAAACTCCATATTTTAAGTTCATTTATTATTTTGCACTCAGAGTTTCTTCCTCTGACAAAACTTGAGTCTAATTAGAGCACTAGTGCTGAAGGAATACTGGGCCAGAGGTAAATACTAGTTTCCTGGAAACCTACCTACTGCTATGAGGATGCAAAATTTAACCAAGACTTGGGCCCTCAACAGGAACATCTCCTGATCATGCTTTATTCATATAGCCAGCAGTTGTGGACTAACCTCAGTGGGCAGCCAAGCACCAGTCAGTCACTCATTCACTTCCCACCACATCCCCAGTGGGATGGGGGAAGAGGAGAGGAAGAACAAAAGTAAGAAAACTTGGATGTCAAGATAAAACAAAACAAGTTTAACAAGTGAAGGATAAGCGGAAAAAAAGAGAGGAAAATAAAACAAAACAAGTGATGCAAAGGCAATCACTCACCACCTCCCCTGGGTAGACGGATGCCCAGCCAGTTCCTGAGCAAAAGATGGCTAACTCTCCTAAAACCCTCTCTTTTCTCTTTTATTGCTAAGCATGATGTTATATGGTATGTATTATCTCCTTAGTTAGTTCAGGTCATCTGCCCAGCTGTGTCCCCTCCCAGCCTACTGCACAGCCCCTAGCCTATTCACTGGGGGGGGGGGAGACTGAGAAACAGAGAAGGCCTTGATGCTGTGCAAACACTAGTTAGCAAAAGCTAGAACATTAGTGTGTTATCAGTAATGTTTTGGTTAAAAATCTAAAACACAGCATCACATGAGCTGCTATGAAGAGGATTAACTCTATCCTAGCCAGGCCCAGTACACCAGCCTAGCAATAGTATTCTGTTTTCATCTTATTCCCTTGCACATAACAGTATATGTCCATTTTCCCCCATCTCAGTAGTAAGAAGAATCCACTTCTGAGGAATAATTTCATATTAGTTGAATTCACAGTCTCCAACAATGTCATGGAACCTGTTTTTTCATTAGGGCTTGCTACTGTACAATATTCTGGAAGTATCTATCTGTATATTTGATGCCTTCTGCATTTAAAAGGTTATTAGGAATTACAGCAATTTAACATGAATGTAGAGGTGGGATGAGAAGTAGATCATTAACTGTCTATATTGAACTCATGACAGGACATAGGTTTTGGTCACAAATCTGTGATATTTGGTCCCAGAGCTTGAGTTTTTAATGAGGGCTATGTGGACCTCACCACAGGTGATTAGTCAGATTACCTGACACAATCTGATAAACCAGATGGTAAGAGCAAACATGGAGACAGTGAGCAATCGAGATAGTAACATGGGGCAAGAGTTCTGAAAGGAGATTAGGTAAGGTATATATTAATCAGGGTAGAAGTGATTAGCAGAATACAATGATTAATAGACACAATTTTGAAGGGCATATAGAAGGCAGATGCCCTAAAATTATTTGACAGAATAATGGGCTGAAAAACAAAGGGCATGAACCAAAGCTAAGAAAAGATTGGTCAGCAAGGGAGTTCAGGATAAATTTCTTCACACAGAAGGTAATTAATGTGTAGCACTACAAGCTATTAGGTGGGGAAAAACTAACCTTCAAATGCCAAACCTATCTGAGAACAGACAGATAGGTGGATGAGCTGCATGGACTAATTCTGTATATTATGTCTGCTGCAAGAATGGCAAAGGTAGCGAATTACTTAAATTAGTGGGATAATGAATGAAGTCATTTCAATGAGACTTACAGTGATAAAAACTAAAGGCAAGCACAATTAGTTTAGTAGTATAGCTCTCAAAAAAAAAAAATCACAGAGCTTGTTTTACTCCAAAATATTTTAAGCAAAATGATTCTTTCTGATTTTATTGCTAACAAGAAAATGATAATTGTGGATGCATCTCCCATGGAAGTTGTGTATCCATAATGAGGGACCAAAACAGAGTTTGTTAAAATTCACAATTCTTTAAGGGAAGCCAAAACCAGGAACTTTAAAACCCAGAAGATTTCTCCCCCTAGTTTGTTAGCTGAATTTACTGCTTGTAGGTCCAACCATGGGGCAGGCTAAGCATGTGTTCAAGAAAAGAGATCCATAATATAATTTACCAACATAGCAGCAGTTGAGTGCTCAGTCAGAAAAACAGGCTACACGCTAGCCCACGTGGCTGTTCAGCACTGAGCATGAATGGCGTTGCTTCATCCCTTCCACACGGAAGCCCCAAACAAGATCTTCTGCCTTTTCCCACTTCTACTTATCACTGCACTGAACTGCCAAACCAACACTACCCTCCACCACACTGCATCCAGCTCTATTTTTGTCTTTACCGTCCACCAACCCTAAACCAATACGCCACTCCACTCTGCCTTTTTTCCTGCAGCATATGCTACAAGCAGCTCGAGACCTGCACTCCCTCTCCACTGGCAAGAGAGTTAGGAGCTCCCAGATCATCAATAACTGACACTTTGCAAGCACGTTTCTGGACACCCCATGCCAACACTGACATGCCGCTCTGCACTGCCCCTAAAAGGCAGGCAGCTGCGTACAGCCAGTAAGGACCCACCGCCACAGAGCAGCTGGTACCAGAACCACATCACCCTGCTGCTGGGAAATTTCAGGCTTAGGTAGCTGAATCTGTTCTTATATAACTGCCAATTATCAGGCGTGCAAATATCAGTCACCAGTTTTCCACTGGATAAAAGCCTGCTGTATGTGAGCTCTGTACCCACAGCGTGCGGTGACACAGATGGTGCCTGCTTGCGTGAATTCTCACCACTCCGCTCTGTGCTTCCTGCGGATCCTAAGCAAAGGCAGGATGAGCAAGATGGCACTGGAAGTAGCTTATTCCCTTCTGTGCACAGACACACATACACTAAAAAGAGCTCTCTTGGAGTGTATCAGAACATCAGCTATGATATTTAACAACTTCAACTTTCCCTGGTGGAGACTGAAGTACCTTCAAAATACGGTCGGTAAATAAAAGAGTCAAGATATGTATGTGGATTTTTCTGTAGGCTGAGCAATATATTGACTGAGATCAAAAACATTAGCGTTCATCCTCTTGCAGATGAATTTCTGTGCTAAAAAGTATTTATTAGCATCAGATGTTTTATGAACAATATCTAAATAACATATTGCTATGCAAATTTAAATTTCACATCATTCCACTTTTCTTTAGTTTCCCTCTCCACTCAAAAGAAAACAAGCCAAAACAAACTGTCAGTGTTGGATTTTGTATATTTACAATTTCAAAATGCTTCTGCAAGACAAACAATTTAATTGCTACAATAAAATTAATAAAATTTGTACAATTGTACTCTAAAATCCAGGTTTTATAGAAGACTTTCTGTTTTCTGTATTTCCATAGAACATGTTTAACCAGAATTCAACTGATCTAATGTTAACTGTAGTAATTTTTCAAGTCAAATGGATATGTAAACATTTTAAATTAGCATTTTTGATAAGGTTAATGTAACCTAAGGTTTCTAACACTGAAAAGACTAATTTCCACATTGCATATCTATAAGTTATTGCTATGCATTAAGGGAATGTAAATAATTTTATAAAAAGCTTTTGAAGAGATTATATGCAAAGAAACCAAAATGAGCCATTATCCAATTCAAATGATTAGCCTTTATTACATTTAAGAACATCAGTCAGGATGATCTATGAGTTTGAAACCTGGATCCTCTCCAGACTGATATGGAGTTCAGCTCAACAGTAACAGAACTTAAGTTGCTGTATAAGTGCAGGAGAAACCAAATACAGAAGTCAACTTACAAAAGGGAATGTCTGCTAAAATCTTACTAGTTATCCTGCTCCCAAATAGCCTGAACCAAGGGTGCATAGCTGTCCTCCAAATCGATCAGTGGGAGCGGAGCTTATGCCTAAGAAACTCTGCTTAAGCCAGGAACGGCTCATATTACAGCGGTAAATAGCTTAGGTATATTCCCCACACGTGAAAGAAGACTTTAGTGATACTGACCTTCTTTGTACAGCTCTACAAAGGAAGAGTGATATCAGGGAGGTAGCTAGTGCATTGAGAAATTACTTATTTGGCGAGTGCTTTGTCTGGACATAGAGCTGAAAAATAATTTTTAACAATCCCAAAGACTAAAGAAGCCAGGAAATTGTGTTCATACATTCTTGGTTCCTTCATGCAAAGTTCTTTAAAAGATGACTTTCCACATATTTCTGAATGCTGTTTTGGCAGAAAATTCCAAATATGGTAGAAGTTTATCACCAGAAAGTAACTATTACAGATATAAGGAAAACAAGACACAGCATCCTTTGTAATTCCTATGACAGTTCATCCATTGGTAATATGACAAGAGATTCTGGGTTGGCGAGGAAAAAGTTTGATGACCATTTTTAGGCTGGGAATCACACAGAAGTCTGAATTCTTTTGTACCACAAATTCAGGGGGATTGGTGGGGAGGGGGAAGGAAGGAAGGAAATGAGGAATTAAAAGGTTTATTTCAATGTGATTACAGTTGTTCTGACACAAACCCAGAATAATTCCTATAGGTTCTGACCATTGTTCCTCCTTGTATTGTCCATTCTGCAACACCCCAAGCAGACAACATGAATATCAGGAATGATCTCCAGCCTGTTACTTTCCTCACAGGCCATTGCCATGAGATGTGCTGTCTCCTACCAGCATAGTCAAACTTTTCCTGGTTACTAATCTGGACTCTGGCTGGTAAAGACTGAGCAGAACAGAATGGCTGACTACTTTCTTTACTAACTGAATTAAAATGAGACAGACACTTAGCATGTCCTTGGATTTGGCTATTTCTTGCAACACTAGCCTGGGCATAGGAACAGGCTTGGGCTGCACAGCCAGGATAATGAGGGAGGTTTTTTCCCCTGCCCCATGCTAACATATTAGTATATCATTGACTTTCCTTTCTCTAAAGCTATTTCACCCATCTGAGGGTAGAGGACAGACAGTCTTGTTTTCTTTCCTCTACGAGTCATCCAGACTGCTCCTTTCCCAACATCCTTCTGCCCTTAAGGTTGTTGCATTTGTATTCGGAAAGGGTTAAGGTAACTTTCAGTTTCCTAAAACAGACTGCCCTGCAACACCTTAAAATTGTTAATCATTTAACATTTGTGATAGTTTCACTCTATGTCCATATTGCTTAGAAAGCACAAATCTCTTCTACAGTTGAGGGTCTCTGTACTGGAAAAAATGTTATTCAAATATATGACACAACTTCATTTAACTACAGATGGGAAGGCACAGCATGAAGAAGGTGTCACATCATTTATTCACAAAACTGATTTATCTTCTTGTTTCCAATTACATTACAACTAATAATAATCAAGATCTTGTTACACAAGTATAATTACTTTATTCTTAAGCATTCATATTCAAACAGTTTAATTTTTTTTTTAATCAAATGAGTTGCCTACAGGAGTATAAAAAAATTATGTACCTATACTATGTGGATTCAGGCTCTGATGTTCATACTTGGCTTGCTCACTCTAATACAAACAGAACTTCTGGTTAAGTATATTTCAGTAAAAAGACAACTCTCAAATTAATTTAAAAAATTAAAATAAAAATAAGCCTGTAAATGCATACACGCAAGAACTTCGCTACAATATGAACATTAAGCAAAAGGGGGAAGATTACATCACCAAGTAGAGACTGAGTCAGCTTATAAAATATGATTCTACAAATGATTTATTGCATTACTCCTTTTCTATAACTCACGGCATAACGGAAAATCCTAGGGGGAAAAAAACCCCGATCTCTAACATGGTTACTTCAAGCGCCGAGCCCAGAGGTGGTTTAAGGTTGCTAATCACCTCTGAATCTGGCCTTAGATTCACTCAAGTTTCTTGACTGCACTGACCTTCCCTGTGCTCAGAATTATATAAGATTAACAATTTGCTGCACAATTGTTTTAATCAGAACTGAGCTAATACATCTCTATTAGATATCAGTAGTCAAGCAACCACAAACAATATTTGTATACATATATATGTATAAATACACATACATATTAGTTCTAGAGAGAAAAATGTAAATCAGTGGAAAATACAAAATACTGCAAAGACTTCGGAAGTAAACAAAAAACTGCTTCTAGATTCCTCTCTACGTACGTGCAATAATCAAACAAATACAATTGTCTTTAGCTTGATTTCTTAATGAAAAAAGTATTAGCAATTTGACTGTCAATACATCAGTCTCTCATACACTAAATAAGTTTTAAACCTCTGGACAATCTCAACTGAGGTTATCAAAAGGGTGGATATCACACTTTAAAAGATTTTACAACTGGCAGACAGGTATTTAATGAAGTCAGTGAAGGAAACAAAGAGCCCTGATCCAGGCTGCTTGAATTGCCTCACAACCTGCAAGTCTAATCGGCTGTATGTAATTCTGACCAGCAAATGCAGCATATAGCAATCAGCAGGCCAACCAAAGGCAGGGGAAACAGCACTGGCATTGTTAAGTTACATGGAGAACAGAAGACAAAGCTATAGGATGAAGGCCTGTCTCATTAGTAATGCAGTGTTGGAAGGGATGAAGGAAAGAGTTTAATATAATTAAGGAACTGGGAAAACAGATTTTGAGGGCAAGAAATCACACTTGTGTTTAGGGCATGCAGGAAGAAACAGTATATTTTAGCAGGGTAAGAGACCTAGATGACCTACTGAGGTCTCTTCCTACCTGAAAAATTCTCTGAATCTGGGGGAGGAAGACTCCAGTGTACAAAATGCACTATTCTATCATAAATGTGACTTCAGTAATTCCAGTGCTTCCAAAATATTTTTTTTCCTAAATTATGTTTTTTTTCAGATCACATTGGAAGATGCATGCCTCACCCCATGCCCATGCAGTAAAAAGTTGCTTAGTACTCAACTTTTTAAGGTTTTCTAACTCTTTGTGAAGAAGAAGTATTTTCCAAAAGGATGCTGTATTTCTGTAGCAGTAAGCTCTGGCCCTAATTGCAATACTTTGTTTCATGATAATTAGAAGTCCTATTTCTGTAAGTGCTGCTGGGATCAGACTTTATTAGACCCAGAATTACTGGTAAAGAAGTCCTAACAATTTTGCAGTGTCATTTTAGCCCCTGACAATAGGAGGATTTGACGTCCCCTTTTGAACACCATTATGTCCTCAAAGCACTTATTCCTACTGACAGGTGCTCTACTTGAGGCAAGAGAGTGAACTTAATGCTTTATTGCAAAATTAAAAGAGGTATCCTTGCAAATACTTTTCAATTTTTTTTCCTGTTACTTTAGTTTCTGCTAGCAGGCATAAAGTATGACCACATTTTAACTACAAAGCAGGCTGTTCTGCTAGCTGACCAGAAAGGCATCCATGACCCTTAAGGATGAAAAAGAGGCAATTTATAATTTCTGCACTAAAGTTCTTGTAACTAATGATTGATGTAGCCTCCGTTTAGCAGTCCTCAGCCTTAGATAAACACAACACTAACTTAAATTAACTCCTGCTCTGGCAGCTACCATGTGGCTTTGCAATTGGGATTTGAAGTCGTTGGCGTGTCCCCCCTCTGGCTATGCCTCTGTTTGCCTGTCAAGGAATTCCTCTGTCTGGCCCACCTGCATCAGTACATGTCCCACAGAACATGGTACTGCAGAAGGCTTCATATACTGGAGTAATATTTTCAAGGTTAACATAAATACAAGAGTATTCCAAGAACTGTACATGGACAGGTCTACACAGGACGAGGACCAGGCTCACATGAAGACTAATGCAAAAAAAACATTCCAAACAGAAAAAGAAAAACAAAACCCAACCAAACAAAAACCCCCACCTAACTAAAAGACTACATTAAGGCTATTTATTACAAAAATTTTAAAAGTTTGTGCCAGAGAATAGAAGCATTTCACTACCATTAAACAAGATCTATAACAACAGTACATTCATTCCTGTCCGGAATGGAGGATCTTGAGGTTCTCGTTTATGTTCAACCTCAATTTGGATGTCAATAGTGGGTGTTATGCTCTTTGATGAATACATCATTCAACAGTTTGCACAACCCTGTCCCTTCCACTTAATCCTCCAAAAAGAGAAATTAGGAATACAAAATTGTTATTCAGCAAGATTTATATTGATTTCTTCTTTTAAGAACAAAGAACACAGAAAACTAGTACAAGCCTATTCCTAAGAACTTAGGTGAAAAATATTTAACTTCAAGTAAATTAAGTTTAAGATGTTTTGAAATCTCATAAACCGTAGATAAAGGCCCCTTGGGAATGTCATTGTCTCACTAGGAAGCATAAATGAGCTCCTGAAATAAACATTACAAAGTATTTTTCTTTTATTTTTTAGTTCATATCTTCCTTCAAGGAAAAGTAAAATACACTATGAGGTGGGTAATTTCCTCCAACAGTATATTTGCTTATCATTTTGTAGCTATGCAACACAGCAACTTGTTAAAATTATTTTTGTAGACAACAAACATAAGGCTCACTATTAGCATTTTAATCCATTTTAGAGATAAGCAAACTGAGGTGCACTACAATTAATAAGTGTTAAAAAAATCATTTATAAAAAGAAAATTGACCATAAATAAGTCATTAACATAAAGGGTCTTTATTTAAGCTAAAAACAAAGTAACTTTCAAAATTAAACTGATTAGCTCCCTCCCAAGTTTTTGGACACTTCGCCTCACTGGGGCCTTTGATATATTCACTGCCATTTCCTAAGTGGATACTTGGCTAAGGTTAAGAAGAATTTGGGATTTAGAGTTATGTGAGTTAATGTTTGATCCTAGCAGAAAAGTTGGACAGGAAAAAGATTTCTTATATTAGTGTTTCTTCCATTTTGCATCCGGCTGAAAAACTAATGTTATGAAAACAAGAAATTCTTACCTTTCCCCAAAACAAGTAGCTGACCTACAGCTACCTATAACCTCAGTGCTCAACAAGGATACCAGATACATGGATTCAGTCTTAGTGAGTGCTGTAGAATCCATCCCATTTTCTTTCCTATCCAAACAGGAATTAATAAATTAGTCCCCCTGAAGAGGGACTTGTAGGCCTGAAAGCTGGTTTACTTTTTTTTATATCTCCTTTAGAAATGAGTATTGCTTCTACTCATCACTATCTTTTTCCTTTGGAGCAATTCCACTTTGTCCAACTGAAGTATTTATTAGCACAAAGAAAGACTCCAAAGCTTACATCCTGCCAAAACTTTCAGTACTTCTTTGCTCTTTATTTCAACACAGAGAGAAGCTTTCTAATTCTACAGGATGGTTAGTATTTAATATAATTTATTAAATATTAAAATACATGTAATCAAGATTGCAGTGAACACTCCTCAGTGCCCAGGTTTGTTCTATAGATAATTGCAAGTCCATTAGAAACAGAAAAGCTTTATCCCAAGCACCAACATGCTGCATAAGTGCTTTTTTGATAATTACATTCATTAGGAGAACTGGAATTTTCCAGTATTTTTGTGTGCTCAACTGCTTATGTTATATGGTTTCCCCAAACTCTTTAGCTTTTGGGAGTTTGCAGCCTTTGACATAAATTTTTTAAAACTCTGATTGCCTTATTAGCAAAGTAGTTTTGTCATTAGTCACAGATTATGTTCATTTAAATTTCAGTTTTAAAATCTTTCCAGGCTACAGAAGATTTAAAAGAGCAACAAAACCTCACTGCTATCAAGGTCTGGATCGTAACGTCAAACATGGAAAACAGAGTCCTCATTTAGCCCCAAGAATCCACTGGTAAGTCCCAAGAAGAATTAAGCTTCTCAAAATGACAATCCAAAACAATCACCAGAATAAGCAGAGGTCAGTATAAAGTCAGGTATGTTCTGCCTGAATCTGCCTGCAGCAGACCAGGAGGAAACACTGACTCTGCACCTTTCCTGAGGCTGAAGTGGCTCGTGCCCTCTTCTATTTGGGATATGCAGCCCTGAACGTTCTTCCAATTTTAAACATATTTTTCCTAGCAAAGAAAAAAACAGGACTTTCTGTTTCTATAGAAAGAGCATTGGTGCCTGTCACTTATAAAATAACAAGCAGCAACAGTTGAAGGACTAGAAGTCTTTCCCAGACTAAAGGAATTAAAAGATACGGTCTTTAAAGTGGGTGTCTTAACCAGGAAACTACAGCTTATTTACTTAGCAGCCTTTTCAGCTGAAGCTGTGATGATATGCAGAAAGAATTAAGAGTCATTGAAAAAAAAAAATCAAGAAATAAGAGGACAAGTGGAAAGGTATGTTGTAAACTTAAGTGTTCCAGCCACTTGGAATGAACTATTGCTGGGTACCAGTCCCTGCTTCCAGGATTGCATTCGTATTTCATTCAAGGATTTTTTCATGTACAAATAATTCTGAAGTAGGAAAACAAATACAGAGTACTGAGAGTGGTGAGCATCTTGCATACCTTTAGGTGCACATTCAAGGTGTTAGACAGCAGCAAGAACAGGGTTACTCCACACAGGGGTTAAGCCAGTGGTGACCCCAGAGCAGGCAACACTCTCATTGACCCAGGTGCAGTCCCGCAGAACCCAAGCAAGGCACTGATGATAGGGATCATCAACACCTCCAGACACATCCAGGGGTGAACCAGGTCCAGGGTGCCTTCAGGGGATCAAGTAAGGAGCAGCAGGAGGTGGGTCCAGAGGCAAGACTGCCACATAGACACAAGGCGTCCATCTGGGAAACAGATCAGGAGACAGGCGCACCTAGAGCATAGCTCAGGAAGGAATTAAGGCCCCCAAACTGAGTTGAAATGGGGTTCCTGGAACCATGCAGAGGTGTAGGGGGAGGTCCCAGGGGCAGGTGATCAGGGCCAGTAAGGCCTGGCAGTGCCCTCAGGGCCCTGACACAAGGCACCCATCAAGCTTCGAGATCAAAACCAGATTTAGGCTTCACGGTAATTCTCAGGATAGTGGTGGCCTTGAGTGTTGAAATATTCTGATTTAGCTGTCATAGGTCTGGGACTCACACAGTATATTACTGTGTAGCCAGCTGATGGAAGAGAATTACAGTGGGCATGTCTTCATTTCATGTAGGCAACCCAGATTTTTATCAGATTTGCCACAAAGTTCAGAATATTTAATTAGTTTGGCTGTTGAGGTTCTAGTTACCACATTGGTAATATTCCACTCTCAGATCAAGAAAAATAACCAGGAGAATGAGGCTAAAGAAAAACATTTCACATTCAATTCTATTCAGTTGCCAAAACAACATAGAACAATCCTGATGCTAATTCCCAGTGATAGGGATTTTGTGGTAATTATGTCATCACTGTGATTAATTTCACAGTGAACATTGTATTCAGTCTGTGTAATCCTCCCACTGAGTAGCACTGATCTCTCAGCCTGGTCTAATTAGACAAAAATTTCAGGATTACATTAGGGTCAGACAGAAGACATTCACAGAGTGTGAGGTCAGCAAATTACACGTAGGAGATAGCAGTGGAGGTGGAGTAATGGTCATACCTTGAACAAGGCAAGAGCATGGTCTTTTGGGATTCTAATGGAAAACTAAACAAACCCTTGAGCTCTTGCCAAGTTTACAACCACTGAGCAAAGAAAACAAAAATCAAACAAGGTAAAAGTTATAAACAGTCTCCTTGCACACATTTAGGAAAGCTAGGTATAGTCCTGGTTATTGTTATAGCTGAACTGGTTTTGGCAAAAGCCACATTTTTAATAAAATAGTCTAGTCACTGGGCACTGAAACTCCATTCCAAAGTAGAGTTTATTCTACTGGGGATATACAAAGCTATTTTTCCTAACTACTCAAGCCACTCTGCCTACCACAAGCCTACTTCTGCTTTATTGAAGTCAATAAAAAGACTCCTATTGATTTCAACAAGCATGGGATCAGATCCAATGCCAAAATCATCCAGGAGGTAGAAAAGAAAATAACAGCTGAATATTAAAATGGCATGATGAATAGCTGCCATTTTTATCACTGCTTTTATACATCATTCTAAAAAGAATAACAGAAAGGTTTTTCTATTTTCCTGAAATATTAATCAGAAATAATAGATGTTTCAACAGTGCATAAAAATGCCATGGAATTATTACTTTTCTTTGTGCATTGTTCATGTGAAAAAGGATAGTGGATCCATAAGCTTCTTTATTTATTAAAATTGTATCAGGAACTTTAATACATAAGACGCATGATAGATCAAAGCTGTGCGTATGCAGAAACTGTCTTTCTTTGCAAAGGCCCAGGTCAAGAAATTCCATATTTTGGTTACATGTAATGTTTCCATAAATAGCTAGATATCAGAAAATTAGGCTGCTAATTTCAAAATGCTCATTACAGATAACTTCATATATGTGAAGTCAGTTAGCCTAGACTTAAAAATTCTCAAAGAATTACTTTAAAAGTGTTTGCATTGTAAACTATAACTAAAGAAAACAGGAATGCATCAAAGTTTGATTTGTTTGTTGAATAAACAAACTATGTCTAGAGGTAAAGGAAAAAGATTGTATCAAATATAATCCTGAGGCTGAGAAGCAGAGTAATAAATAGTATCTTTTCTGCTACAAGTTCTGATTTTTCTACAGATTCCTCGTATTTTCAGCTTTGCCTAAAGCAAGTGATAAAAAAAAAAATAGTAAAATGATTTCAACAAAAGAAAGCATAAAGGATAATAAAGAAAGCTTTTGTGTGTCTCCTTCCCCACTTTTCCTCAAAATATTTCGTACTTCCAACCGTCTGTAAAAGCCTTTGCACATATGAAATTCAGCACTGTCAAAACCAGCACTACTTATCAAAGTATAAGTACATTTTAGGTCAACACATATGTTTCTAAGCTATTGGGACTGTCTACTGAACTTTTAACGCAGCATCTTCTATGTTATGCACAACACTCATGCACTAAAAAGAAAGCTGATTCACTACCTCATATTTCATAAAGACAGCTGAAATTCAGTATATTCAGCTGAACTTTATTGAAATCAATGCAGAGTTAGTAATAAAAATACAATAAAGATCATAAACATTCATTTACTTACATTTTACATATTCTGCTCATGTTTGATTACAGTAGCCTTTCTGATCATGCTTAAAATCCATGACAAATGGCTTCTGTAGTACATACAGTGTTAGGTTGGTTTGAGTTTGGTGAGCTAGCAAGAGCACATTATACCTTCATTGTTATGGTTTCCTTCCCTTGGGAAGAAACCAACAAGTGGGGAAGAGGGCATGCCTTGGAAGTCAAGGGGATCATCTGAACCCAGAAAATAGGGTGCACTCATATTGTGCTCCTCTTGCTACCATCTAGGTTCTGTTTCTTCATCCTTCACGCTGGTCACACTATCTCTCATTGCATATTAGATAATATGTAATGGTCTCAAAGAGGTGTTTGCTTATAGGGATACAGAATCTCATACAGTAGAACAAACTTCCTTGAATACATGTCAAGGCATAAATAATAATGGTAACTGTACTAAGCACAGCTTAATGTAAACTAGTGAAGATAACAGAAGTGCCTGAAGCAAAGATTAAGAAGTATGACTGAAACTCAGAGATTCATTCTGTTTTACTTTGGTGCTCCCTAGAAACAGTTCTTCTATCTATTTGACACCTGTTGAATTGACATTCTATATATTTGGCATCTGCTTTTATATATATAAATATATATGTACTGCTTTTATATATATAATATGTATTTGACAGCTGCTCTCACAGCTAATAAATCATTGTTTAAATATAAGTCCTCATTTCTTCTGCCTTGTTCAGTTTTTGCAATAGCTTATTTTCCGAACTACAATACTTTCCAAAAGCAAAACAAAGAATTTCTGGCTGAAATTATAGTTAAAACCCCCAAACAAACCAAAACCAAATGGCAACACCGATTTAGCTCTGATAGTAAATTTACTGTTAAAGTTTGGGTGGTGACATCCATGATATTTTCCTCATAGACTCCTTCACTTTATTATATGTAATGCAATTCAACTAGAAGAGTCAGAAGAGCCATTTCAGCATGCCATGGAGATAAAGCAGGCCATAAAAAACACACATGACGACAGTCAAATATTTCACCACGCTTTCTACACCATGCACTGGAAAACAAAGAAAACTGAATGTCATGATCTACAAAACTATGACAAAATCATTGGCTATATAGAGATCCTTACTAGAAATGGCAAGATTGATATGAACATGGAATAAATGCAAATGCATCGGTGTGGAAGCACCTGAAGGGAAAAAACCAACAGAAAGACCATAAGAATGTTCTAACAGGTCATCAGGGTCCTAGCACATACTTCTGTGCTGCTTTTCAGGACACTCAGGTTGAGAGAGAAATCTTGGTAATTCACAGATCTGTGACAAGAGACTGATGACTGCCAGCTCCTACAGCATGCAAAAAGGAACATCCAAACCAGTACATAGTAAGCAAATGAAGAAAAGACCTGGAAATGTGAACAGGTGATGCCCCTTATCCTCAACATTATCACAAGGAATCCTGGACAGACTAGTTGTATACAAGCATTTTGTTATCTGGTGACTGGCCAAACTACAATGACACATACATCTTGCTGTTTGCAATTATGTGGTTGTCCAAGTACAATACTCTCTGACCAGGTTCTATTAGATATTCTATGTGTTGTGAGTGTAATATTTAATAAAGTCTACTTATCTGAAGATATTTTGTGCTACATGGGATGTCTGATTTAGCAGAATGATACAAAATATACTGAAAACACAATACAAATGTAAGTTACACTTAGCAAAATATAGCAATTACAACACACAGTTCAATCACAATACCAATCTGATCTCCATTACCAACTTTTATAATATGCTCACCATCATGACACTGGGCATCTCCAGTTGCCAGGAAGGAATACATGGGTTAAAGCCAGCTCAAGCCCATTGCTTTCCTCAAAATTCTTTTCTAGTTGTTTAGTTTTTATACTCTACGTTGAGCTAAGCCACATATACCCACCCCCCATGCTGGTGTGGCTAACTCAGGGAGACATTCACACTCTTAATGAGTTAATTAAAACATTTACACCACCAGTTGATCCACTCAACTGTGATGTAGTCAGCTGATCCAACCAACCCACATAGCTGACTAAAACAAAGGCCACTCCCAGGTTCCCTGTGTGTTGAGGTAGTCAGTTTATTTGCAGCAGCTGTGGCCAGTCACACCTTACATTATTTCCTGAGCTTCATGGGTACATCACCCTTGCCCATTGCCTTTGAGCCTTCTTCCATTTTAGGGGACTATCAGTCAGTCAGGGTGGTATGACAGTGTGAGTATGTATAAGCAAAATCAATTGTTTGAATTTGTACCTTCCCTAAGAGATCTCATTGAGATTTCCTATGTTGTTGTTACAATGCTGCAAGACTATTTCCTGTAGAAAACCCTTTCTTATTAACTCCCTTTCCACTGAAGATTGTTCTGGATCTTGTTTCTTTTGCCCTTCTACTTTCATTTTATAGGATGGAGGTGTTTGTTGTCCCCCTTCCACTGTCCTCTAAGCCCTTAGAAAAAGAAAAATGATCACAGTGTTTTCACTATAGGTACCATAAAGGTGAAAAGCAACCCTTTACTTTCTCATTGCATGCTTCAAGAATAGTAAAGCACGAAGAGTACTGCCATATTCAACACACTGTTTGTCCTAAGCTTGATCTTCAGTCCTTCTATTATGCTGCTGCTAAATTTGACCAGAGTCAGGAGCATTTCCATCATGTTGTCTTCTAGTCAAGTCTAGTATGGGGGGAATACTTCCCTCCTGTTCTGTTTCAGTGAAATATCAGACTTTGAGCAGGAACTGAAGAAAAGTGCCCAGGCATCAACCTCCAGCACTACTTCCTATGGAGACACTGCTGCAGGGACCTTCCTTGTTTGAGTAGAGTCTCATGACTTGAACACTGTTTTTATGCTAAATGCTTTGACTTTGTGCTAGTTTCTAACAGCTCTCATACAGCTGAGTTGGAAGGCTGCAATTAACATCTGTTAGTTGCCAGAATTTCCCAGATACTTCAGCCTGTGCTTTGATGTAAGAACAATGAAAACATAGCCTTTCTTTCAACCAAGACAAGGTAAAAACCAGTGTGAGGTAGACACCTCCACGAGAGCAGAACAAACTCCCTTACAGAGCTCCTTGCTCATCTCTGACATTTAAATCTTAAGGAATATCACTTTAGTGCTACAAGTGATTGAGAAAGCTGTTGTGGTGCTGAGATAACAAAGGATAACAAGAAGGGAGCAAAGGTTCCAAAGCAGTGTCACTATAAACAACAGCGGAGACCACTATATGAAGTACATATAATATAGTGACATACTTAATTTTTTATATTATGTTAATAATTATTTTTATCATATAAATGTTTCAATCAAATGGAAGTCAGGCCCTATTGCACTAGGTGCTTCACAAAGACAGCGTAAAAAAAAGGCCCTGGGAGTTTGCAGTTAAAATAGGAAAAAAAAAGGGTCAAAGGAAATGAGAAAACAAGTGTTATTACCCCCTTTTCTCTCTAAATATTATGATTGACAGGGTTCCCTGCACATGCAGAGAACTTTCCACTTTAATTTTCCACTTTAACTTTCCACTTTAAATTAATCATCTTATATAAATAGTTTGATACTTTTAACCTTTTTAAATGTTTGGAAAACAAAAATTAATTGTCTTATCCAGATGTATGAAAAGAAATAAGCACCAGTGGTAAATCTACTCCATTTCCTTCTGAAAGATTTTTTGCTGTTGCTGTTTAGCAAAATGGATTAGGTTTTCAGTATTATTGTTGACAGAATGATGCACTTCTCCTGAGGCTGAAAGGATATTTAAGAATTAGGCACTGAGAGATTGTTACTGTCTGCTCTTTATATTCATAAAGGTTGTGCACTAAAATATAATGCTATAGTCAGTGGTAATTCAAAAGATATTCTTGCTACCATATCACCCAAAAGATATTCAAAGTAAGCCATTATGCAATGTATCTTCCCTGATACAAGTAAGATTACACAGATATAATGGCATAATGAAGGGGTAATTTCTGTCTTTACACTACGTACACAGACTGGAATACTTCCAGGCATCTTGTTCTCAAAATTGAGTCCACACCTTTGAGCCAGACACCTAATCTTTACACATGGTGTAAAGAAAGTAAAGCACCTCTGAGCAGTGCTC